>JXCR01073164.1:26194-40660 GCA_002079205.1 Phalaenopsis hybrid cultivar
AGGTTTCGTCGTCTCGTCTCGTCCTTCCCAGTGCTCGAAGAGGAAAGGTTTGCGCCTCATCTGGCGTCTTTGCCTTTCGTCCCTTGCTCGAAGCAGAAGGGGATTCCACTGATTCTGCTGCCTTATTTGTCGGCTTCGGTTTTCTTTGACTGCAACTTCATTGTTCCAAACGTCACGGCTCCGTGATGACTTTGGACATAACATATGTTGTTGCCCTTGCGAGTATCGATGTCTCAGGTACTCCTAAATCGTGCTCCTTCCCTCCCTCATTTGCGTTGGTCAAGGACATCAAGAAACCTTGCAGGAAGAATGGAAAGCCAACCATCTTTTTTACGGAAGCAGGATGTAATCAGCTCGTTTTTTCTTGTCGCCTGAATTTGGTCGAGAAATTCCTTTATGGTCATCCCAAAATGGAGCTCATTCGTAAGGAATTTGAGCTTATGCACTTTGTTGGGAAGTGAAAAATTGAACTTTTAGATGGAAGACACATCCTTATTCAACTTAATAATGAAAAGAATTACACACGTTTACTTGCCAAAAGATTAATCTGGATTTATAACACAGCAATGAAGATTTTAAAATGGTCGGTGGATTTTGACCCATAGACGGAACTACCAATCATTTCGGTTTGGATTCATTTTCCTGACCTGAAATTTTATTATTTTACTCAAAAAGTATTGTACTTTATTGCCTCAGTCTATGGTAAGCCGCTCAAAACGGACATTCTTACTTTTAATTTTTTTCCTCCCTCTGAAGTCAGAATACTTGTTGAAAGAGACATCACTTCAATCGTTTCTGAGGAAATTTGGTTAGACACACAACATCGTGGATATTGGCAAAGAGTTGTGATTGAGTCTTTCTCTTCGTATTGCTCGAATTGTCATATGTTCGGTCACATCATTTCTCAATATCACCACCTGCACCCCCATCTAAGACCAAAGAAGCAAAGTGCTCAGCCAAAGGTAGTGATTTCACCTCCTCCTGATATGCTCCAAGTTATTGACATTATTAATCATCGGAAGGATACTCTTGAAAATGTCACTATTCTCGCGAGTAATATGTCAACCATTCAGTTTCCACACAATGCTCATGATGTAGGTTCCTTGCCTATGGAACCGCTTTTCGTAGGGGCAGGGGAGACATTTTAAACTTCAACTTCCCTAAAACATATTATTGATGCAACGGATTGCAATATTTCTACTGCATTTCTACCGTCTCATCAGATCGAGCAAGTTACTGTTATCAAGCACATGGGGCTCATAATGTGCAACAACCTACACCTGTCTGACAATATTTGGACCAATCCACTGATCAGATGAGTAAATCTTCGAATGAAGAATGACAAGTTTATAAATCTAGGAAGAAGAAGAAGAATGTAGGCCTACTACCAAACTTAATGGATGATACATTGATTATTTCAGGTAATGGCAGCAAACTTAACAATTTGTTAGCTGGCTTTCGTCCTAAAACCAGAGGCAGAGGCAAGGCAAAATTGGATCATTCGAAAGCAAACTGAACCTACGAGTGTTGGCAAACTTTGGGCGTGCAAATTTCTATGTCTACATTTTAATCTTTTTTTGGGTATGCATGTATCTCCTACGTGTGTGTTGTATGTCGGGTGGTTAGGGTGTCAAATTTGGTCTCTTTCACCCAACCTATATGTACCCTTCCTTTTATTAATATATTCTCATTTAGGCTTTCTAATTTATATATATAGACACACACACACACACACATATATATAAAAGCATGTGCGATATATATACAAGTATGTTGAGTCGTCTGTTTCGTTCTACTAGGGTTTCACCCCATGGCAAATGCTGGCATCTGCTCCGTTAACTCTTGCTTCGTCCTTCATCGTGTTTTCTTCGTGCTTCGTCGACGAAGGGGATCGCACCTCGACTGCCTGCTTCGTCGTGCTTCTTTCTCGTTGTCCTGGCTCGTCCTTCGTCTGCTAATTGAATGGCGATTTCAGGCGACTGAGTCATTTGTTGTGCTCCATTCCTTGCGAGTGGTGATGGCCTTGGGACATTCCTATGCCGTCGCACTTGTTGGAGACAACCCCACTTGCGCTCCTATTTCGTGTATGTTCCCGCAGTGATACCACGACAGTTTAGCGTTGGGCGTTGACACCGAATTTCTTAAAAAAACGTCCCGTAAAAATGGTAAACCTGCAATCTCTCTCTGACGTCGAGATCTCTACCTTAGCTTCAACCTAACAGTTGGTTTTAGTTGGTAAGTTCCTCTATGAAAACCCTAAACTCGAGATAATTCGAAAAGAGTTTGAGCAAATGCGTCTGAAAGGAGAATGAAAGATTGGTAAACTGGACGGTAGGCATGTTCTTATCTAATTATCAGATGATGAAGAACATGCTCATTTATTTACGAGAAGACTCATTCAAATCGATAACCGTGTGATGAAAGTTTTAAAATTGATGGTCGATTTTGATCCTCTCAGTAAACCTCCCACCATTCTTGTATGACTGCACTTCCCAGGTCTGAAGTTNTACACTCACATAAAGAGAGCGAGAAAAGTTCTGTCAAATTCTTTAGCTGGCTTGATTTAGGTCAATCTGAGGCCATTATTAAGCAAGGTTATAATTTGTGCATAATTGCCAGCCCATGGTTCCATCCAGAAAAGAATTACCTACATATTAGCTTAAAAAAAAGAAAATAAGCAAAAAAAACTACAACTGCACCAGGTGAGCTTTGGAAACTGAATAATAGTCTAAATTTAATTCTATAAAGCAACACATAACTCTCGCACAGACGCTAGTTGATTTTGTTCTAATGAGTATCAATATAAGAATCTAATAGTGACTAGAATTGTTATTTTTAAGGTGGCAGATGTATTGTCGGGAACAGATGATCTAAGCAAAGCTTATCATTGTAATAACAACCAATGCTAAAACTTCATTTACCTGCCGAAATAATACCCATGCATAGCATGTGTTATGAATGGACTCTGTAATCCCTAAAATACGCCAAGTTGACCTCAGAAACTCGAGGATTTCTTCAACTTCCTGAAATTGCAAAGCATTTTTAAAAAGCAATAGGTCAAAATTGCAGAAAATGCATGACCGCAGCTAATCCTAATTCAGAAACTTAGTACATTTGTGATAAAAATTTAAAATAAGGATATATAACCTCTGTAAACTTTCCTTCATCTAGGACATCAAAAACACTGCAGAGCATTTTCTCATAAATTTTGACATTAAGCGGATAGCCATCCGCCCAGTGGCAGACTTCGCCAACTAAATCACCACGAGCAGGCCTCTCTGCAAGTGCGGTGGATATGTCTCTTAATGACCTAAGGAATTCTATGCGTTGAATTTCAGCAGCTGACGGTGGAAGAGACTAGAAAACACATTAACAAGTATAAACATAAATTGTAGAATGTAAAAGGAAAAAAAAATTGTAGGATGTAGCATGCTGCATCATTATTACTAAAAAGTTTATAATGGGCGGTAAACAGGAAAAGAAAGAAAAAACGGTGTGCAAAACTAGCACTGCTTTTCAACAATTTCATGTACCTCAGACTCCTCAATCTTTCTAAGAAGAATTCGTAATTCATTTACTTTGCGTCCTNGATGAAGAATGACAGGTTTATAAATCTAGGAAGAAGAAGAAGACTGGAGGCCTACTACCAAACTTAATGGATGATACATTGATTATTTCGGGTAATGGCAGCAAACTTAACAATTTGTTAGTTGGCTCTCGTCCTAAAACCAGAGGCAGAGGCAAGGCAAAATTGGATCATTCGAAAGCAAACTGAACCTACGAGTGTTGGCAAACTTTGGGCGTACAAATTTCTATGTCTACATTTTAATCTTTCTTTGGGTATGCATGTATCTCCTACGTGTGTGTTGTATGTCGGGTGGTTAGGGTGCCAAATTTGGTCTCTTTCACCCAACCTATATGTACCCTTCCTTTTATTAATATATTCTCATTTAGGCTTTCTAATATATATATATATATATATATAGACACACACACACACACATATATATAAAAGCATGTGCAATATATATACAAGTATGTTGAGTCGTTTGTTTCGCTCTACTAGGGTTTCGCCCCATGGCAAATGCTGGCATCTGCTCCGTTAACTCTTGCTTCGTCCTTCATCGTGTTTTCTTCGTGCTTCGTCGACGAAGGGGATCGCACCTCGACTGCCTGCTTCGTCGTGCTTCTTTCTCGTTGTGCTGGCTCGTCCTTCGTCTGCTAATTGAATGGCGATTTCAGGCAACTGAGTCATCTGCTGTGCTCCATTCCTTGCGAGTGGTGATGGCCTTGGGACGTTCCTAGGCCGTCGCACTTGTTGGAGACAACCCCACTTGCGCTCCTATTTCGTGTATGTTCCTGCAGTGATACCACGACAGTTTAGCGTTGGGCGTTGACACCGAATTTCTTAAAAAAGCGTCCCGTAAAAATGGTAAGCCTGCAATCTCTCTCTGACGTCGAGATCTCTACCTTAGCTTCATCCTAACAGTCGGTTTTAGTTGGTAAGTTCCTCTATGAAAACCCTAAACTCGAGATAATTCGAAAAGAGTTTGAGCAAATGCGTCTGAAAGGAGAATGAAAGATTGGTAAACTGGACGGTAGGCATGTTCTTATCTAATTATCAGATGATGAAGAACATGCTCATTTGTTTACGAGAAGACTCATTCAAATCGATAACCGTGTGATGAAAGTTTTAAAATGGATGGTCGATTTTGATCCTCTCAGTAAACCTCCCACCATTCTTGTATGACTGCACTTCCCAGGTCTGAAGTTTCATCTCTTCAATCACGAGTTCCTCTACTCCTTAGCTATGGTTTACGGTAAACCCCTCAAATATGATATTCCTACAGTTAATCTGAGTCGGCCTTCTGAATCCAGAGTTTTGATTGAACGAGATATTACTTTACCTTTTCTGGGTGAGATCTGGATTGACACATAGCACTAAAGTTTTTGATAGCGGGTCGAACTCGAACAATCCCCATTTTACTGCACCCACTGTCGTGTGTNATGATATTCCTACAGTTAATCTGAGTCGGCCTTCTGAATCCAGAGTTTTGATTGAACGAGACATTACTTTACCTTTTCTGGGTGAGATCTGGATTGACTCATAGCACTAAAGTTTTTGATAGCGGGTCGAACTCGAACAATCCCCATTTTACTGCACCCACTGTCGTGTGTTTGGACACTCTCACTCTCAATGTCACCATTTGCATCCTCATTTAAAACCTCGGAGCAAAAATGTTACTGGGCCCCCTGCCCCTCCTCAACCTCTGAGTGCAACCCACTGGCTATTGAAACTTTGGTAGAAACGCCATATGATCTCCCTCCACTCTCCCTTCTCTAAATATCATTTCTCTTGTCATTACCACCTGTAACCCCGTTACTACCGGAGACCCCCCCTGACAATATTGTTTATGTTTCTGTGAATGACGTGTTGTCGGATGGTTTAGCTNAAGACCCCCCCTGACAATATTGTTTATGTTTCTGTGAATGACGTGTTGTTGGATGGTCTAGCTACGCAACGGACAGCTTCAAACCTCTTTGAAAACAATGCTGAAGGAACTTTACTAACACAGGAAAATGNCGCAACGGACAGCTTCAAACCTCTTTGAAAACAATGCTGAAGGAACTTTACTAACACAGGAAAATGTTCGGTCTGATCATCAGGAGGGTTTTGACCCTCCTCATCTTGAGGAAGCCTCGGGTGCAAAGGAAACATTTAATACATCACCTACCCTACAACCTATCATTTATGCAACGGTTGGCAATCTTTCTACTACGACTCTACCACCTTATCAGGTCGAGCAAGTTGTTACTGTTAGTCAGACGCAAGAGGCTCATGATGTGGAACAGCCTATACATGCCCAGCAATCTTTCAACCAACACATTGATCAGATGAGTCAGTCTTCGGATGAGGAATGGAAAGTTTACACATCCAGGAAGAAGAAGAAGAATGGAGGCCTACTAGAACTCAGGAACTTAATGGATGATACATTAGTTATTTCGGGTAATGGCAGCAAACTTAACCACTTGTTAGCTAACTTGCTTCCTAGAACCAGAGGCAGAGGTAAGGCTAAATTGGGTCGTTCTCAAGCTACCTGATTTTGCGAGTGTTTGGCAGAAATTTGGCGTAAGCTTAGATGTCTACGTTGTAATCTTGCTTTTTGGGTATACATGTATTTTTCTTTTTGGGACTTTAGTGTGTGTTGTATGTCGGGTGGTTAGGGTGTCATTATTTTGGCCGTCATCCAATCTATACATATAAATATATTAGCCCTTGAGTTCTTTTAAATATATATATATATAAGAACGTTCAATAATGATCAAAACTTCTATATATATATTTCAAAATAAGCTGCAGGACACAAAATTCACTGAAAATAATCAATTTTTTTAATAATTTTTTATTATGTGCTACTCTGTTGTGTTAAGTTTATCGTTAATGTATTTTGCATCATATATCATTTGTAGGAAAAACTCTTTTAAATCTATGAATCTTATGTATACCACTATAATGAAACGTTTGGATGCATATGTTTGACATTTCAATACAGCACAATATTGTAAGAATTCTGGGAATTAAAATTCACAAGTTTAATTATTTTCAACTTAGCAGTTCGTGATACTTAATCTTGTACTCGACCTCTGAAACGAGCTTAAAAGAGGCCTTAAGAATTGTCATAGATGACAAAATTCGTAGTTGCTAATAAGGGCTATTCGATCAAATTAGTCAAGCACCATCTCTAAGTAAACTAAGGTCCATGAACAGACTGATGAAACTATAGAATCTGGTCAAATTTTGATCATTTCCCAACCATTATTTTTCCTCCTCAATTCAAATAGTTATTGATCAATGCAAATGTGAAGCTTTCACAATGAACTATCATAGAGCCTATAAAATAACCTTAATGAATTATTTTCTCTCATGATTAATATGTAATTAATCATGAGGGCTTATGCTATAGGGGAAGCCTCAAATTAGAAATATAGTCATCTATAAGGACATAATGTTTAAAGAATTCTTTATCTTACCATCTAATTTGAATCTTGAGAGTATTAACCTTGCTAAAATATATCCAAAGTAAGCGCGCGGATTTAGAGTTCAACATAAAATATAATATAGCATAACATAATATAACATACACTCACATAAAGAGAGCGAGAAAAGTTCTGTCAAATTCTTTTAGCTGGCTTGATTTAGGTCAATCTGAGGTCATTATTAAGCAAGGTTATAATTTGTGCATAATTGCCAGCCCATGGTTCCATCCAGAAAAGAATTACCTACATATTAGCTTAAAAAAGAGAAAATAAGCAAAAAAACTACAACTGCACCAGGTGAGCTTTGGAAACTGAATAATAGTCTAAATTTAATTCTATAAAGCAACACATAACTCTCGCACAGACGCTAGTTGATTTTGTTCTAATGAGTATCAATATAAGAATCTAATAGTGACTAGAATTGTTATTTTTAAGGTGGCAGATGTATTTTCGGGAACAGATGATCTAAGCAAAGCTTATCTTTGTAATAACAACCAATGCTAAAACTTCATTTACCTGCCGAAATAATACCCATGCATAGCATGTGTTATGAATGGACTCTGTAATCCCTAAAATACGCCAAGTTGACCTCAGAAACTCGAGGATTTCTTCAACTTCCTGAAATTGCAAAGCATTTTTAAAAAGCAATAGGTCAAAATTGCAGAAAATGCATGACCGCAGCTAATCCTAATTCAGAAACTTAGTACATTTGTGATAAAAATTTAAAATAAGGATATATAACCTCTGTAAACTTTCCTTCATCTAGGACATCAAAAACACTGCAGAGCATTTTCTCATAAATTTTGACATTAAGCGGATAGCCATCCGCCCAGTGGCAGACTTCGCCAACTAAATCACCACGAGCAGGCCTCTCTGCAAGTGCGGTGGATATGTCTCTTAATGACCTAAGGAATTCTATGCGTTGAATTTCAGCAGCTGACGGTGGAAGAGACTAGAAAACACATTAAAAGTATAAACATAAATTGTAGAATGTAAAAGGAAAAAAAATTTGTAGAATGTAGCATGCTGCATCATTATTACTAAAAAGCTTATAATGGGCAGTAAACAGGAAAAGAAAGAAAAAACGGTGTGCAAAACTAGCACTGCTTATCAACAATTTCATGTACCTCAGACTCCTCAATCTTTCTAAGAAGAATTCGTAATTCATTTACTTTGCGTCCTAATTCCCCAAATCCCACCACAGGATGATTTATGAGACCTTCTTCTAACATATTCAACTGAAATATAAAACCAGTATAAGCAAAATTTCCCTCACAATAGCTTTAAAAAAAGGCAATAGTACAACCTGTCGCTTTTGCCAGCGAAGATATGCTTTCATATCAGAGAATTCCGTTCTCGAAACACAACACAGCAGTTCCATTGGAATCAAAAAGTTATCCATTCTTTTACCAACTTTGCCTACAAGAGCATTAAGCAACCCCTGCCTTGTTCTGATGTCCATTGACTCCGAAATCTGTCCAAAAAATATGTCAGAAATTGATTTTGGCATTTAAAGTAATAAAATTAATGTAGCAGAAAAGCAATTATAATCTGCAACAATTAAGAATATTCAAGTTTAAACAGGATATTTACCTAAAGAAACTGCACCAACTTGAAGTATGGCTTCTGACTTGGCTTTTTCTATGCATCAAACTCCAGCTCAATATCTCATGTTCCCTTGTCATCTTACATCGTGGTTGGAAAATCAATCATTGCCACATGAGTGTTGACAAGAGACCATAAGATATTGAGCTTGAGTACATCAAGCTCATATAAAAAAAACTTTATAGCACAACCCCAGCTTTAATATGAAGGATAGTTGGTATTTAGTTGGCAGTCAGTTTTAAATTTCATCGATACTATGAAACATTTCAAGGTAATTCAAATATTGAATGAATGAAGATTGTGATAATGATAGCTGCTGCTGGTAAATTAGCCAAGAATTCAAGAAGTATTCAGTTGGAAAATATATGAATAAAGTGAGGGCAACGGGAAAGCAACATTCCTCAAGCTGAGCACGCATAACTTCCAGCAAACCAACCAACCCATGAGCTTGTTGTGAATGGGATGCAACACTATCGATCTTACTGCGAGCAAGTTTCTTCATCAATCGGGTTTTCTTTGACTCTTTCTTTTTTTCATTATATGGCACTATCAAACCACTGCATTAGCAGAAGACAAAAGCAGATATCAAATGCCAGAAATAGAATAGAAAATCATGAGAAAAGAACCAAAATAATCCTCTGACTGTAGGGGACCATTTTAGTCCCACTCTGTATTATATAAGGCCTGATTAAGCCCCCTAGACAATTCAAATAGTGACCAAAATAGTTTCAGTCCAAATTGTTTGTTAAATTTCATAACAATGTTATGGAATTAGCAAATGTGACAATGGAGGCATAGATTTAGGGTATTTTGGGCATTTTAGCTTTATTGCTAATAAATCTTTATTAGCTATTGCAATCTTAAAATGAACCTCAACTTTATCTGATTAGGCCCTAGATGCAAGAAGGAACCACAAAAGATATCATGTTGTGAGGTCGACTGGAAAAGTCGGGAATGATGGTCTGTAGGCACAATCATTACGGAACAATGATAGTCTACAAGTTTAAGAGAATTAGAACAAAGATTACCTAGAGCATACCCATGCAGACCAAAACTCTACGAATTAGGCTAGAGGCGTAGAGCGGCTACATGAGGTCTCGACCAAGAAGCAAACCAAATCAAACCCAATCTTTTCCATGCAATACTTTGTTTTTTTTTTTATTTACTTATTTCAGATAATCAATAGGTTGGTAAGATTTTTCAAAGGTGCAATCAGAACAACGCACGTGCAGGGGATTGACGACAATAAATCCAATGGAACATAAATAGGGATGAAGCAAAACTAAGAGTTGGGAATAATTTTTGGTTTTCCTTGACAAAAATATATTAATCTTTGAAATTAACATAAGTTCACTGACGCAGACTCAGGGTTCAAGCCGGCGCAAGCATGACCGGTCCAGCAGGAAGGCTACCGGCCAGAACCATCTAGGGCGGAAGTTTCCGCACCTCTCCATCTCATGTTCTTTCCGCACCTCTCCATCTCATGTTCTTCCGCCCCTCTCCAGCTCCTCCCCTTCCCACTTGGGCTGCAATTCAAATTCATGTCTTCCTCGTTCACTCTTCTTTAATCCTTGCCTATTNCAAGTTCACTGACGCAGACTCAGGGTTCAGGCCGGCGCAAGCATGACCGGTCCAGCAGGAAGGCTACCGGCCAAAACCATCTAGGGTGGAAGTTTCCGCACCTCTCCATCTCATGTTCTTTCCGCACCTCTCCATCTCATGTTCTTCCGCCCCTCTCCAGCTCCTCCCCTAATTTCTCCCCTTCCCACTTGGGCTGCAATTCAAATTCATGTCTTCCTCGTTCACTCTTCTTTAATCCTTGCCTATTTTACCTACTTACCTAGCCTGGTCTGTACTTCCAATTTATTTATAACTGTTGTCTGTTGACTGTTAAACAGTTTTTTATCCATCCCTGATTTCAGGTGCGACGCTAAGGCCTATATCCAACGGCAGCGAAGCATCAGCTATACCTCGTATAAGGTGGNCTGACTGTTAAACAGTTTTTTATCCATCTCTGATTTCAGGTGCGACGCTAAGGCCTATATCCAACGGCAGCGAAGCATCAGCTATACCTCGTCTAAGGTGGTGTTATCCATGTTTCATCACTTCCATCCTTCAATAGCCGCCCCCAGGTGAGCCAATCTCGCCTACTCTTCTCAGACGACAGCAGGCCCTACCAGCGCCCCACTCCCGCACAGAAAGGNATAAGGTGGTGTTATCCATGTTTCATCACTTCCATCCTTCAATAGCCGCCCCCGGGTGAGCCAATCTCGCCTACTCTTCTCAGACGACAGCAGGCCCTACCAGCGCCCCACTCCCGCACAGAAAGGCCACTAACCACCCACCTCTTTGCTCAACCCCAGTTGCTCGCAACTTTTGCCAATGCCCTTCCTCCACACAGACGAGCCACTACTTTATTCTCCTGGTCACCGCAATCGCCCGTAGGTCCTGCCAGCGTCTTTCCTCCACACAGACGAGTCGTTGTTCACCTCTCCTGCTCGCCCCAGCCGCCCTAAGATCCCAATAGCCCATTTATGCACATGACAACCGCGCNCGCCAATGCCCTTCCTCCACACAGACGAGCCACTACTTTATTCTCTTGGTCACCGCAATCGCCCGTAGGTCCTGCCAGCGTCTTTCCTCCACACAGACGAGTCATTGTTCACCTCTCCTGCTCGCCCCAGCCGCCCTAAGATCCCAATAGCCCATTTATGCACATGACAACCGCGCGACTCCTCCCCTGTGCGGGTGCGGCTGTAGGTTCAATTGCGTCCTGCCGGCGACTACTATGCCTCCGCACCAGCCCTCGCCATTCTGCCGACCCTCTGTCGGAGCCGCTCTCGCCTTCTGTTGGCCGCCTTCACATCCTCCGACCAATCACCTCCCTTCAAGCTCCTCCCCGAATCCTCTTCCACTTACCGGATCTACCGCACCTGCTCAAGAGGGCAGTTTCAGTCTTCTATTATTTATTTATTTCNGTCGCGTCCTGCCTGCAACTGCTATGCCTCCGCACCAGCCCTCGCCATTCTGCCGACCCTCTGTCGGAGCCGCTCTCGCCTTCTATTGGCCGCCTTCACATCCTCCGACCAATCACCTCCCTTCGAGCTCCTCCCCGAAGCCTCTTCCACTTACCGGATCTACCGCACCTGCTCAAGAGGGCAGTTTCAGTCTTCTATTATTTATTTATTTCNAGTAATAAATGGAGGCATAGATTTAGGGAATTTTGAGCATTTTAGCTTTATTGCTAATAAATCTTTATTAGCTATTACAACCTTAAAATGAACCTCAACTTTATCTTATGAGGTCCTAGATGCAAGACGGAACCACAAAAGATATCATGTTGTGAGGTCTACTGGAAAAGTCGGGAATGATGGTATGCAGACACAATCATGACGGAACAATGGTAGTCTACAAGTTTAAGAGAATTAGAACAAAGATTACCTAAAGCATAACCAGGCAGACCAAAACTCTACGAATTAGGCTAGAGGCGTAGAGCGGCTACATGAGGTCTCGACCAAGAAGCAAACCAAATCAAACCCAATCTTTTCCATGCAATACTTTGTTTTTTTTTTTTTTACTTATTTCAGATAATCAATAGGTTGGTAAGATTTTTCAAAGGTGCAATCAGAACAACACACGTGCAGAGGATTGACGACAATAAATCCAATGGAACATAAATTAGGATGAAGCAAAACTAAGAGTTTGGAATAATTGTTGGTTTTGCTTTGCAAAAATATAATAATCTTTGAAATTAACACAGGTTCACTGATGCGGGACTCAGGGTTCAGGCCTGTGCAAGCAAGACCGGTGCAGCAGGAAGGCTACCGGCCAGAACCATCTAGGGCGGAAGTTTCCGCACCTCTCCATCTCATGTTCTTTCCACAACTTTCCATCTCATGTTCTTCCGCCCCTCTCCAGCTCCTACCCTAATTTCTCCCCTTCCCACTTGGGCTGCAATTCAAATTCATGTCTTCCTTGTTCACTCTTCTTTAATCCTTGCCTATTTTCCCAACTTACCTAGCCTGGTCTGTACTCCCATCTTATTTATAACTGTTGTTTGTTGATTGTTAAACAGTTTTTTATCCATCTCTGATTTCAGGTGCGACGCTAAGGCCTATATCCAACGGCACCGAAGTATCAGCTATACCTAGTCTAAGGTGGTGTTATCCTTGTTTCATCACTTCCAGCCTTCAATAGCCGCCCCCGGGTGAGCCAATCTCGCCTACTCTTCTCAGACGACAGCAGGCCATACCAGCGCCCCACTCCCGCACAGAAAGGACACTAACCACCCACCTCTCTGCTCAACCCCAATTGCTCGCAGCTTTCGTCAATGCCCTTCCTCCACACAGACGGGCCACTACTTTATTCTGCTGGTCACCCCAATCGCCCGTAGGTCCCGCCAGCATCTTTACTCCACACAGACGAGCCGTTGTTCACCTCTCCTGCTCGCCCCAGCCGCCCTAAGATCCCAATAGCCCATTTCTGCACATGACAACCGCGCGAATCCTCCCCTGTGCGGGCCGTGTGGCTGTAGGTTCAGTCGCGTCCTGCCAGCGACTGCTATGCCTCCGCACCAGCCCTCTCCATTCTGTCGACCCTCTGTCGGAGCCACTCTCCCCTTCCATTGGCCGCCTTCACATCCTCCGACCAATCACCTCCCTTCGAGCTCCTCCCCGCAGCCTCTTCCACTTACCGGATCTACCGCACCTGTTCAGGAGGGCAGTTTCAGTCTTCTATTATTTATTTATTTCTTTATTATTTCTACAAGTTGCATTATCAATATTTGTGTGGTATTGTTGTTCTAGCATCATCCATGTACTCCTTTGAAAATCAGCAATAAAATTTGTCATTTGTGTTGTGGTTTGGGTTAACTCCGATATCATTCACCTTCAATTTGGATAAGCAAAAAGACTTTATTCCTGAATTTGGAGTCTAAATCATGTAAACATGTCAGTTAAATAAATTATCTTGTGTACATGTTTGTGATGTAATGCATATGAACATATATGATTGTCAAGAATAAGTTGACCTGCCACTTTGTGAAAACTTACAGGATAACTTATAAATATAACATTACGCTTGATAATGACTCCAAAGCATAATATAATAGTTACTATCATTGCCACCAACTTAAAAAAAATCAATTCATGGCAGTCCACCTAATATGTGAAGAATGGCTCCTGTTGAATAACAGGTAAATTTCAAGCAAAGAAAGTTAAGTAGAGTCACTACATTGCGGCAAGTATAACCAGAATTGGAATAATAACGGCACTCGTAGTAAGAAAAGACATAAGAAAATGAGATTCAATGTGTGAGACCTATTAAATTGACCAAAAACCTGAACGTTAAGTATCACAAATGAAATTGTTTAGTGACAAATAGGATTCAATTATTCGGACAGAAATGGTAAGTAATATAATTAAAAGATCTCTATGGATTTAATTTAATATTTATATCTATTTTTTTAAAAAAAAATTAAGATGATATACGAGATTAAATTAACCATCAAATCGAGAATCAATCACAATCCAAGCCATTATTGCAAATGTGCACACAAGGATCTCCAAATAAAGGGCCAATTGTAAGACCCTATATTTTCTACTTTAAAGGTTACTTTGGGTTTTAATAGGTGAATCTAATTAGATATTCCTATCTATAAAGGTATACAGCTATAAATCTAAAAAAGGGCCAAATGAACAAGCCATAAGAGATGAAAATTCAACTATAACATCAATATTTTTACATTCCTTTGGACAGCAATATGCAGCTACTTATTTGTTTTATTGCTTTTGCAATGATAAAAAACTACAGAGACAAATACCT
>JXCR01073164.1:41249-101437 GCA_002079205.1 Phalaenopsis hybrid cultivar
AATAGAAATATAATTGTTGAAATTCAAAAGGACTACAACGACAATTCTTCCAAACATGAAATAAACTGCAAATAACATAAAAATACACTCTAACTAAAGCGATGACGAGGGTGGTAGCTGGAGGCTGGCCGCAGATAGAAGTCGGAGTGGATGTGGTTGTGAGGACAAGGGAAAGTTAGAAGGGAGTTTTGGCAGCATTGGAAAACAGATGAAAGGAGTTGAGGGGCCGGTTGCTATTGTTGGATGAGGTGACATCAATTTCGGTAGGGTTGGAAGGCACTATGGTGGAAGTTGTTAGCAATTAAGGGAGAGAAGGAGCAGGTTAGGTGGGTTGAGGGTGTTAGCGGCACAACAGGCCAGTGGGAGAGGAAATAGTGACGTAGAAGCGACGGGAGAGACGTAGGTGCTGCGGCAGCTGAACTGAGAAAAGATGTGGTTGTTGGTAAGGAAATGGTTGGGGTTCTCGACAACAAGCAGGGAGTAAGTCTGTAAGGTTTGGGCGATGGCAATATAGCAGCAAGTTTGTATTTCTCTTATCTGTGGTGGCCATGTCTCTGACGTCTGCTCCTTAAACTCATGAAACTTTTGCACATCCAAGGTTAGTCATGTTGATGTTCCTCTCAACGCATGCAAAACGGTAACTCGAGGCACCACAATTTCATACTCTACAAGAACACTCATTAAATTAAATAACTACCTTCTAAACTAGCTACGATTACCTAAATTGGAATCCCTCCCCTAGGGTCAACTGAAATCGATAAGATCTCTTTTTCATTGGTTGCACGTCATGAATCCTCTCTAAAGTCTTTATCTTCTTGAACCAACTATGTTATTGCCCACATTTTCAACAACATTCTGCTCAATGAAACAGATCACTCCCCTGATTTTGCAGTCTGATTCAACATATCCAAATACGTGGCACTTGCAACACTCCCTAATTGTGAGAAATTTTGGGATGTGGATTGGTCATACATGTTCTCCACTCTAAATCAGTGTTTCCTCTGACGGGCTCGTCTTAGGTGTGCTCCTGGGTGTATTTTGACTGTAAAATCCTGAGTTGAACCCTGTCTGTAAGATAATTGGGTAGCTCGATGATGTAGTCTCTCTACACCCTCTGTTTATAGTAAACTGGTAGGAACTTGCGTTGTGTCACCCGCTCCATCTTCAGATTCTCTAATTCTCCCCTTCGACTCTCCTGATCACAGTAGAATGTAGCCNGTTTTGTATGTATGATCTTCACAACTGTTTTGAAGAATGTTTTTTCTTTTTTGTTTCAGCTGTTTATATGCTTTCTTAGTAGGTAGTGTCAAAATTGGTATCATTTTGCCGGAAACATATGCTTAACAACTTTTTTTTCTATCATAAATTACCTTCATTTTCATTACATGAAATACAGAATTAATAATTCGCCAGCATCTAAAACTTTTCATCACCACAATTTGCAAGTCCAATTGCCAATGCTTTCCATAGGTGTTTAATCTTAGGTTTCAACAAGTGGTTAAATTAATAGTTCAATATTCAAGGACCAAATTAGAATCCATAATGATTACCCAAAGCAGGCCAATCCATGTAATGCAAAATTTACCTAATTTGCAATCAAAATGATATTAAATACTTAGTTCAAGTTAGTGACTTACTTCAAAGGACTTAATTCTAATAACACATTTAAAAAAACTATCAACAAACAGAGAAAGTTAGAAGCAGTTCTCATATAGAGGGTTAAAAACATGAAACTTTCTAACTTTCTGCTAAGCTCCAAGGCCAATTCATTCTAATAGGATCATTGAATGTAAGGTATGAGATACAATCATATTCCCCATAAAACATACTTCTATTCAGTTCAATATCATAATAACATACTCAAAAAAAAATTTCCTGAAAGATATATTTATTATATCAAACAAACAAAATTAATATTTTGTTTTTTCTAAAAAACAATTTGAATAAATCAATAAAAAATTGTTTTTATAAAAAATATCAATAAGAAATTGTACATTTCTAAGATAAACTCATTTTTCAAGCAATTAACTTCAATGATTGTTAGTTTTGGATGGCAAAGCTATTTTGGTCCCAATTCAAAATAATTTAGTAACTAAACCGGCGTTTGCACGGCTTAGAGCTAAAATGGCCACCACAAATAGCGGGTAGTGGCATTTTGGTTCTTTTGTCAAAAAAATAATAGCAAGCATAATATAAGCATGTTTTTGTAGAATTATTACTTCAATAATTGAAATGCATGAGCAACAGTGCATGTCATTAAGCATTGTTTAATATTTGAAAATATACCCTGCAGCACCAGCACAAGCTACTAGAATTTCATAAGCACTTTCACGAAGATCATCATCCGTTATACCTGAAACCAAGTTACATATAAGAACAATGGCCCTATGCCATTTTCATCTTCAGTTTGAACCAACAAAATCTTGTGGAGCTGAAAAACATTCAAGTAAACAAAGGAAAAAATTAAACCATTCGACAGAAGTAAAAAATAAATTATTATGCCAAAGTATATGGGTTAAAACCGCTCTAATGCTCATAAAACATGAGGGGGCGAAGTTCAAGATACATTTCAATAGCCAATTTCTATATTTCAAAGAGTAAAAGGAACCTAAAGCAAATACATCCGATGAAACAAAAATTTTCAAATATGAAAATTATATTTACCGGTTGAAAAAGAAGGCAAACCCAACATTAGGTCACTAAAATCTTTTGATTTTCGCCTTAAGCTCGTCACATTATCAATATCTTCATCCACGTCCTCAAAGTCATCAATGTCATCTACGGTCAACTCCTCTTCCTCATGTCGAGAATGAAAAGATTCTGACATTGCTAAATTAGTCAAAATTGGAGGAGACAAGAGGACAGGAACCGATGGTGGAGCCCGTGTGGGTGCAGAGCCAGAAGCATCTGGATTTGTTGTCAAAAAGAATTCTTCTGTGGATCCAAAGTTACCCTAATAAGACAATGACAAGAAAGTCAATAAGCAGGGAAATAGTAATCACTACTCAATTGAAATAAACATAAGACTAGAAACATGACGATGCTCATATAGTTGTGAATCTGTTATTAGATCAACGCTTCTCAAACACACGTTGCTCCTCCTACATAAGCCTGACATTAAAAGTATGAACTGCAATGTTTATTTCAACATGGATAAAGCAATGGGACAACCATAATCTAAGGCCAATTTGTTTAATATTAAACATTCACAAATAGTGATGAAATCTGGCTAATAATGTCATTATTATTATTGCTTTGGTAAGATGTTCGGCGGAAGAGCAGACAAGGAACCTTTTATCAGTCTTTTAATTCAATTAGCTAATTAGCATAGCCGTTTTTATTTGCATTGTATTGGAAGATTATTTGTGTAAATTTCAGTTTACACAAATACTTTGGGGTGTGGCTATAAATAGACCCTCCGCTCGTGTATTCATTCAATCTAATTCATTCTCTCATTCTAAGAGAATTCTTTCACCTCTCCCTCTCTCCCACACCTCTCTGATTTCAGTTTTTCTTTGTGTTGGTAATACCGGATTTAACCCAAAAAAAATTGAATGCGAGAATTATTGCGGAAAAGTCAAAGGAATAATGACAAAGATTCTTAAAATTGGAAATAAAATAACACAAACGGGCATTTAAGGCAAGGGCGAAGGAGATGAACCCTGGCTGGACAACAATTGTGGGGGTGGTTTGAGAGATTGCGACAACATGTAGGGTTGCAGGAAGGGGAGGCAGCTGCAAGTCGGAATGCCAGAAGTCGGTGAGGGTGTAGGGGAGGTTGGCAGTAGCTGGCAGGGGTGCAGGGAGTATTGGCGGCGGCAGGTCGGGTGCTGGGAGTCTGGCGGTAGTAGGTAGAGGCATAGAAAAGGCTAGCGGCAGCATGTAGCGAGGTAGGAGAGCTTGGCGAAAAGCAGGTGGGGGCGCCGGCAAGGTGTGGGCAGCAGAAACAGGAAAGGTGGGGCGTAGGGAAGAGGGCAGCAAGCTGGGAATGGGTATTAGAAGGGATTTGTAGAGTAACCACCACCTCGAAGCAGGATACAGCTGGAGCACCACCTGTCCTCGGATACAACCCTAGCGAGGGAGAAATGCCGACAACTAGCAATCTAAAATCAGTAAAAACTAACCCTAATGAAAAAAAACAAGGAGGGTGATACCAGGGTTAACCCAAACTACAATAAAAATAGAAATATAATTGTTGAAATTCAAAAGGACTACAACTACAATTCTTCCAAACATGAAATAAACTGCAAATAACATAAAAAATACACTCTAACTAAAGCGATGACGAGGGCGGTAGCTGGAGGCTAGCCGCAGATAGAAGTCGGAGTGGATGTGGTTGTGAGGACAAGGGAGAGTTAGAAGGGAGCTTTGGCATCATTGGAAAACAGATGAAAGGAGTTGAGGGGCCGGTTGCTATTGTTGGATGAGGTGGCATCAATTCCGGTAGGGTTGGAAGGCACTATGGAGGAAGTTGTTAGCAATTAAGGGAGAGAAGGAGCAAGTTAGGTGGGTTGAGGGTGCTAGCGGCACAACAGGCCAGTGGGAGAGGAGATTAGTGGCATAAAAGCGACGGGAGAGACTTAGGTGATGGGGCAGCTAAACTGCAGGGTCAAGAGAAAAGATGTGGTTGTTGGTAAGGGATGGTTGGGTTCTCGACAACAAGCAGGGAGTAAGTCTGTAAGGTTTGGGCGGTGGCAATATAGCAGCAAATTTGTATTTCTATTATTTGTGGTGGCCATGTCTCTGACGTCGGCTCCTTAAACTCATGAAACTTTTGAACATCCAAGGTTAGTCATGTTGATGTTCCTCTCAACGCATACAAAACGGTAGCTCGAGGCACCACAATTTCATACTCTACAAGAACGCTCATTAAATCAAATAACTACCTTCTAGACCAGCTACGGTTACCTAAATTGGAATCCCTCCCCTAGGGTCAACTGAAATTGATAAGATCTCTTTTTCATTGGTTGTACGTCATGAATCCTCTCTGAAGTCTTTATCTTCTTAGACCAACTATGTCATTGCCCACATTTTCAACAACACTCTGCTCAATGAAACAGATCACTCCCCTGGTTGTGCATTCTGATTCAACAAGTCCAAATACGTGGCACTTGCAACACTCCACTCTAAATCAGCGTTTCCTCTGACGGGCTCGTCTTAAGTGTGCTCCTGGGTGTATTTTGACTGTAAAATCCTGAGTTGAACCCTGTCTGTAAGATAATTGGGTAGCTCGATGATGTAGTCTCTCCACGTCTACACCCTCTGTCTATAGTAAACTAGTAAGAACTTGCGCTGTGTCACCCGCTCCATCTTCAGATTCTCTAATTCTCCCCTTCGACTCTCCTGATCACAGTAGACGGAACCTCCCATTGGATTTCATCAACAATATCCCAAGCCTCTGCTGAAGTTGTGGCGGATCTCTCCTTTTATCTCCTCCCGGGTAGCTTGGACATGCATCTCCTTAGAGGTATGACTAGGGTTTAAGGCTGGGAGGTGAAAGAGGGTAAAAATAATTGGTTTAATGTTATTGATTTTGAAAATCATAAAGGAAAAATTAGGGTTAGAGATGTGATAGTGGAAAGGGCATTTGGCAGTAGGAATTTTTTTTTTAGTGGAGGTGGCTTGGGTTGTGGCAAATGCTAGAAAGTCTAAGGATGTTTGACTAGCTCAGATATCAAATGATACTGAAGTTAACCCAAACCACAATAAAAATAAAAATATTATTGTTGAAATTCAAAAGGGTTACAACAAGGATTCTTCCAAACATGAAATTATAAGCAACAAACATAAAAAGACGCCCTAAGGCGATGACGAAGTTGGTGGCTGATGGCTGGCGGCTAGCATTAGGTGGGAGTTGAAGTGGAGGTGGNGCAAAACGGTAGCTCGAGGCACCACAATTTCATACTCTACAAGAACGCTCATTAAATTAAATAACTACCTTCTAGACTAGCTACGATTACCTAAATTGGAATCCCTCCCCTAGGGTCAACTGAAATCGATAAGATCTCTTTTTCATTGGTTGCACGTCATGAATCCTCTCTGAAGTCTTTATCTTCTTGAACCAACTATGTTATTGCCCACATTTTCAACAACACTCTGCTTAATGAAACAGATCACTCCCCTGATTTTGCATTCTGATTCAACATATCCAAATACGTGGCACTTGCAACACTCCCTAATTGTGACAAATTTCGGGATGTGGATTGGTCATACATGTTCTCCACTCTAAATCAGTGTTTCCTCTGACGGGCTCGTGTTAGGTGTGCTCCTGGGTGTATTTTGACTGTAAAATCCTGAGTTGAACCCTGTCTGTAAGATAATTGGGTAGCTCGATGATGTAGTCTCTCCAAGTCTAAAGCAGGAGTCTACACCCTCTGTCTATAGTAAACTGGTAGGAACTTGCGTTGTGCCACCCGCTCCATCTTCAGATTCTCTAATTCTCCCCTTCGACTCTCCTGATCACAGTAGAAGGTAGCCTCCCATTGGATTTCATCATCAATATCCCAAGCCTCTGCTGAAGTTGTGGCGGATCTCTCCTTCCATNATGTAGCCTCCCATTGGATTTCATCATCAATATCCCAAGCCTCTGCTGAAGTTGTGGCGGATCTCTCCTTCTATCTCCTCCCGAGTAGCTTGGACATGCATCCCCTTAGAGTTATGACTAGGGTTTAAGGCTAGGAGGTGAAAGAGGATAAAAATAATTGGTTTAATGTTATTAATTTTGAAAATCATAAAGGAAAAATTAGGGTTAGGGATGTGATAGTGGAAAGGGCATTTGGCAGTAGGATTTTTTTTTTAGTGGAGGTGGCTTGGGTTGAGGCAAATGCTAGAAAACCTAAGGATGTTTGGCTAGCTCTGATACCAAATGATACTGAAGTTAACCCAAACCACAATAAAAATAAAAATATTATTGTTGAAATTCAAAAGAGTTACANTAGTGGAGGTGGCTTGGGTTGGGGCAAATGTTAGAAAACCTAAGGATGTTTGGCTAGCTCTGATACCAAATGATACTACAATAAAAATAAAAATATTATTGTTGAAATTCAAAAGGGTTACAACAAGGATTCTTCCAAATATGAAATTATAAGCAACAAACATAAAAAGACACCCTAAGGCGATGACGAAGTTGGTGGCTGATGGCTGGCGGCTAGCATTAGGTGGGAGTTGAAGTGGAGGTGGTTGTGAGGGCAAGGGAGGGTACAAGGGAGTTCCGGCAGCATTGGAAAACATGTGCAAGGAGTTGAGAGGCTAGCTGCTATGGCCAGAGGAGCTGACGTCAATTCTGGGAGGGTTGGAAGGATTATAGTAAAAGCTATTGGCAATTAAGGAAAGGAAGGAGTGGGTTAGCTGGGTGAGGGCGTTGGCGGCACAACAGACCAGTGGAATAAGAGATTAGCGGCAGCAGAGCAGCAGGAGAGACTTGGGTGATGGGGCAGCTAAACTGCAACGTCGGGAGGAAAGATGCAGCTGCTAATAAGGGGAGTGTTGGGGTTCTTGGCAACAAATAGGGAGTGAGTCTGGAAGGGCTGTGCGGTGGCAGGATAGCAGCAAATCTGACGGAAGAACAGTTTCAACAGAGAAGACCGCAGATCTAACGGCTGGACCAGGGTTAGGGGAAGCGAGGATAAACATTACCTTAGGATGAGTTATAGCCGGCACCTTCTCACCTTCGAATATAGCCCTCAAAGGGTAAACTTGGGAGCCGACGGCTGTCCTTACAGAAAACTCAGCAAAAACTAACAAAAACTAAACCCTAAAACCTCAAACATGTATTTTTATAATAGATATATAGGCGGGAAAATTGGAAAAGGAAGAGGGAAATAATTCCAACTAAAGAGAGAGAGAGGGGGGGAGGGGTGGCAGTTCAGCCCCTCCAACCTGTAGGTTCTTGCTGGAACAGGTTGAACCGGTTCAGCCCTCTAGCCCTCGCGTCAACGAAAGTCCCCTCCCCATGCGCGGCAATGCTAGCCCAAACAAAGGGGCTGGCCGACCCCCTTGTGGCTCCCCTGTTGAATCAGTTCCGCCCCCAGGTGAACCCCGCGTCACTTTATTTTCATGTTCTGCTTGAGAACTGTGAGAACTGGGGATTTTCCATCCCACAAGGACAAAAAGCCATGAAGGTGCTTCTCTTTATAGTGTTCCATCTCCCACTGCCAAGACACAGAATTTTGGAGCTGACTGACCACAGCAAGAAAGGGGAAAGCATACCACGGTGTTAGGCTAAACAGAAACCAATTGCTGTCCCTTTGTTGAGGGAAACAGCAGGGGCCAATTATTGCTGAAGGCAAGAAACCATGAAACTTCATGTTTCATGAAGGCAGCCTGCCTTGTAAACAGACCAAATTTTCGCTGCTGGCTGAGAGGATCATCTTTCCATGAAGGTGTTCAGGCAACTGGAGAAGTGATGGAACATCAATGTGCTGATGTGAAACTGAATTGCTAGGGAATAGTGTGTTGGAAGACCGATGATCTAAGAAAATTCACACAAAAAATAAAGACATACTGACACAGTTCTAGAACTTCTAGAAGGTGTGATGCAGAACAAAAGACATTAGGGAAGTTTTAGAATTGATTACGTGAGTGGGAGGATGGATGGCGGATGAAAAGAAGCATGACAGTGGCTGGACAGCGATCCAGAAGTGCAACAACTGCTGTTTTCAGCTGTGAAATGCAGATGGTGGCGAATGTGACAGCTGCCTGGCTGAAAACAGAAAGCAAACAGTGAATCAGTGAAGTGTGGAAGGCAAGGAGGATCCAATATCTGTTCCTAGACAAGCTAAAGGCGTGCCACTCTAAAAAGCAGAAATCAGAGGAAAGGTCCTCACAATTCATAAAATCCAAAACTGAAAACCAAACAGCCGTGCTAAAGCATATATAAAAGTCCCTTCATAGAAAAATATAAAATTGGAAAATAGAAGAATAGGAAAGAACCACACAAAAAAAAATGAAACAGAAAGAGGAAAGTAGCTGAAAATAAGGAAAAAAAATAGTAAAGGATTAACGGGGCCCATCAATCACAAGATCCACGGAGTCAAGGCAATACCACATCCAGCGTCACATATACTAGAGATGTAGATTCTCGTTTGTATTCTGGTATGTATTAACATCTAGTAGAATCAGTTTTTCTTCTGCAGAGTCCACAAATTAAAGCGAAGTAAACTAAAACAATATTCAAAACAGCTCTGTGAACTGAGAATGCCCCGATAAAATTTCAATTCAATATTATGTTAAAATGATATAGAATATGTATATTCCTATAAAATGACCTTATGTAATTATGCAAAAATTAATTCAAAACAAACCTAAAATACAAATGTGCAACAAGATTCAGAAGTGCGTGTGACAATGTTGTGCCTACCAATGCAAGGATAATAGTCTCCACAAATTTTGATATTGAATCAAATGCTAGCCTAAAATCACACAGGTTCCGATTGGATGCCGCAACATAATAGATCTTCCTGTAGAGCAACGACTGTGCAGTTATACAAGAAAAAGCAAACTAAAAATGGCAATTTGAAAAGACCAGTCATTTCTAAATTTGAAAATAGTTGAAAAAACAAAGCCCAAGTATTTAAAAAACATAAAATGTTTTTTATTAAGCTGCCATGACTTTCATGCAATGCATTTACATACATTATACAGCCAAAAAAAAGATAAAAGCTCAGTTAAAGCTAACCGTTGAGGGGAAGTCGAAGCTGTCATGATAAACTCTAATGGCCTCTGCAAGGTCAAGTATTTCACCTAAGCACCAAAGAGCCGTCAAAATATTTCACAAAAAATAATTTAGCAAGCTTTTAGGAATGAAATTTTAATACCCTTTCTAACACAGTTTATAGCATAATCAACACTGACTTGATCTATATCCACATCCTCCAAGGACACAGCGCCAGGCGGCAATACAACTTTCTTAATCAAACTACCCGATAGAATGAAATTTAGAAGCACATGACGATCACGACGATAGCGTTGAAGAAGATCGAACATATTCTCTCTGAAATAATGAAGTTATATAATATGGTTAAATAAAGCACCTAGAGAATAAATTTGTAGGTTCAGAAAAACAAGAAGTAAGAAAGTAATGAAAAAGAGATGCTTACTCGTCCATGTGGGTTCTGAGTTTAAGTAAAACCCAGCTTCAAAGCTTACTCAAGTTGCCAACCAAAAAACGATTTTGAGCGACTCTCCATTGCATGTTAATATTGAATTTAACTAAGAAAATGAAAGAACAAAGTTCCCATAACCAAATATGGCATTTAAAAAATAAATAAGTAAAACAAGTTTTAAATCTAGGTCTTCAACAAAATTGATTGAAAGTTGTAAATTGATGACATGCTAAGAGGTTGTTAGAGTTTTTAATTTGCATACAACTCCAACTCGTCATTACTACATTCAACGTTTTAGAGGAAACTTACAGGTCCTTGCATTTTGCATGTTATTTCTCGTAGAAATATGTATAAAGTTGCCCACAAAAACTATTCAAACATAACTAATATGTTAAGTTTCCTAACTACCACTATAGGGGTGCCAATGAGTCATGTTTAGAAATGTAGAACTCTGCACAAGCTTAATATGTACAATCAAGTATGGTTCAAGCTTGCCTTAAAATCATTTCACTATAAATGTCAAGCTGGCTAAATTCAAACTGATTCAGTTTTAAACCAGCTATATGACATTCAGGCTAGCTTGAAAGTATCAACTGTATAATAATTTTTATGAAATATTATCATATATATTCAATAATTAATCAAAATAAAAGATGGTTAGCCATTTTGAAAAAAATACCAAAACATTAAATAAGAAAATATTTACACATAACTTTTTATGAATCTACATGGACATAAATAAATGAATATGCTTATATGCCTTACATTTATATCAAAATTATTAATTTGAGAGTGCTCAAATCACAGTTCAAGAGAACCACACAAAGCCCAAAGTCATCAACTTAGAACATTTTTCAAGCTAATAATTGAATTGGCGACTCGGTTAGGAATAGCAAGCCAATTCCAAATTTACACATAAATAACAACAAAGTTTCTATTAAAATTACTAATATTATCCCAAAATTAAAAGGAAATGTCGAACTATAAATTATGACCACTGTGTTAAAATGAAGACAAATAATCACTATTCATGCAATCCATTGGCAGCTTACTTCTGGTTGGAAACATGAATAAAAAAATAAAAGGGGCATTTACATACATAGCACATAGATCTAATCTATATGCATATCTAACACCTAAACTGTCATATTTACACACATACCACTCAAATCTTTAATATCACATCAAAAATAGCACTATTACTGCTTTTAAATATGAAATATACATAGATTTAAAGCAACAAAGTATTGTGTATATAAATATGAAAGTTTCTGAGTGAGATGTGTAAAAACATAAGAATTGTGTGCTAGGTATGTAATGTTGTGAAAAACGACGACAATAAAACGAAATACGGGACCGAGAAAAATACACCAGAAAAAAGCGACACACACATATTTACGTGGTTCGGCAAATTGACTACGTCCACGGAGCTGCGGAGGATTTTATTACTTGAGGATTACACCCGTCGATCACCTCGACGATTACAATAAAAAATTTTCTCTCTCCTCTCTCTCTCCCCTCTTTTCTCTCTCTCTCTCTCTCGCGTGAGCAAACCTGGAAGAAGGGAAGAAAACCACCGAAGAAGATTTCTGAAAAAGTGGCTAGCCTTTGCAAATCCTTATTTTTCTTTGTTTCTTCTGTCGTTGCATTTAATTCCAAGCAACTTGTAAGCTTAAAAGTCATGTGAAGCCACAATAGGGAAGATTACCAAATTGGAAAGGTTAATTACATGCTTTCCTTTAATTGCCTCAATTAAAGCATCTTTAGAAGGCCATATTAAGCAAATTATGGTGGAATTTGCTGAAGGAAGGAATCCCATATCCAAAGTTATTTGGCGTGGTCCAAACAGGGAGATAGTTGTAGAAAAGGGAATAAATTAAATTAAGAAACAATTTAATTTACCGCCTTACTCAAGTGTGGAACGGGCTTCATCAATCTAAACAATTCTCCCACTTGGAGTCTGGGACATAGACTGCACCATCCAATGGTTGCTCTTTTTTTTCCTTCAAATATGATATCCTCCACCTTCCTCCACTTTCCTCCACCTCTACAACTCAAAGCCTCGTTCTTCATGCCAGAAGACCAACTGAAGCTGCACACAACTTCAGTTTCTCAAGAAAAACACCTTTAGACATATCAGCGTCAATATAGCTTTGAACCTCCAAACTCTTTCTTGGGTTACTCATGAATCTGCTTGCAACTCTCACTACATGATCAGTATCATGTCTCAGCTGAAAGTTTTTTCAGCAGACTCAGTCTTGTATCTCTTACTGCAATCAAGCACAATCTTCACCTGGTACACCCACTTGTTTTGCATTGTCTTCTTCCCTGGTAGAAGTTTTGTTAACTCTAAAGCTCGATTCTCTGGCAGGGAATCTGTCTCCTCTTTCTTGGCCAACTCTCACTTGTTGGAATTCTCATCTTGCAATATTTTATTATAGCTTTGAGATTCTTCACCATCTATTCGTACAAGATCCGGTTTCCCTGACTTTGGCGCTCTGTCACCTTTCAGGAAACTAATTTTTTTTTGCTTCTTCATAATACAACTCTGGCTCATGTGTTCGCGTCTGAGTAAACTTATAATTGTATATAGTTGTTGACCTCATTTTTAGTGAGGTCTTAGTCTCCTACTCTTAGAACCTATGATCTAGCTTTAGGAGTTCTTATTGACCATCCTAGCGGATTAGCAATGGAGCCCACCTCCCGTAGAACTTCAAGTCACTTCTTGACTCATTTTTGTGAAGAAACTCAACTTTTAATTGCAAGTGCTAAGGACCAACATGTAAAGGGGCCGAAATTGAGTTCCTATAGGATCAAACAGTCTTAGGTGAACCCTTTGTGACTCAATTACTTGTGAACGCCGCAATTCACGCACTCACTGCACCACACACGACTTTGATTTGAATCGACTCGCTCGTCGGCAAACTCGTCTGGACGACCCCGGATGACGAAACGGACCGCACTGACGCATCCGGAACGTCAACTTTAGCTAGGAAGGACACCCGCATTGTTGTGGTTTCGCACGCGAGCGACTAGCACGAATATCGATGCACATTTTTTTTAAATTAGCGGGGCGCGAGCCCGGACTCAACCCAGGTTCAACTCAGATTTGATTTGGGCGGGACTCGGGCTGAGCAAGGGTTAAACGATTTTGAATTTTAAATTTTTAAATTACAAATTCATCATTTAATTTTATCTTAATTGAGTGTTAAAACTTTCTATTTGAACCCAGCTACCTGAATGGACGTCTTTTAATTCCCCGCCAAGGTAACAGCTCTTTTGATTAATTCGGCCCGCTCCTATTCAAAAAGGGAACGTCGGCTTCTTCCTCGGAGGAGAGACGCCATTCGACTTCCTCTTCCTCCTCACGCTCAATCCTGACTCCCTCCTCCGACTCAGATCGGACGTTTCCTGCTTGGTTTCCTCGCGTTCCATCCCGCTCAACAAGAGCGCTCGACTCCTTGCTGCGCCGAAGAACTCCGCCCGATCCCGCTCGCCTGCTCCTCCCTCTCGCGCACGACAAAGCTGTATGCTCGGTCCCAGCTCCTTTTCTACGAACAGAAGCTTTGGACCGAACTCCCTCTTCTTTTGTTAGATCTGAGTCCCCGCCAAGCTCTCTCTCTCCCGCTCGACTCTGCTCGATTCAGCTCCCATTCGGCTGTTCCCGCTCGATCCTGCGAGTTCTTCCGCACGCAAAAAGAAAAAGCTCTGTCCGAGCTTGCCTCCTCAGTTCTTGAACGACAGAGCCCATGCTCGCCTCCGCCATCTCTTCTCTGCGTTGAAGAACCCCGCTCGTCTCTCTCCCTCACGATAAATCCTGCACAGCTGCTTCGATTCTACTTCGCCCTCCGCACCTATTCCTCTCCGGATCGAGGTCATAGCCACTCGCTTCCCTCATCTCTCACGCCGTACAGCTCCTAACCGAACTCACAGAGTAAGGAAATCATGTCCGTTAGCTGCAGCGGTGAAGGCAACAACAATATCGCAGTACAAATTACATACATACATCAATCGTACTACTACTTCTGCTCCTTTTGTTCTGTTCCTCAGAAACCATTTATTAAGGTAAATCTGTTTGTTGGAAATAATATATTTAATTTTGTTGAGGTTTTGGGAGTAGGATTTCGAGCAGGATAACTTGTTCGAGCCTCCAGTTATTTGCTCCTTTCGACTATGATTTTTTTTATTTGAGGATTTTGAGTTGAAATTTGATGAGCTTAATCATAATAGTGATTTTAAGATAAGATTTATATTATTCCCTTCCAATCCTATTTGACGTCACAAGACTGGTTTCAAGGCGTGATATATTTGAATTATACACCACAGAAAATCTTGTGCATCTAAAGAGTGTACTTCTGAATGACATTAAATTTTTGTCTGTTATATGTTCATGGTTGCTTGATTTTAACTGTTGATTATCATTTCTAGAGCACTTTAGAAGAATTCAGTCTTCTGTAATTGCGTTATTCTAAAATCTATCTTTTTAGCCGCTGCTAATGGTATAAACATTCCAATGATTGCTTACTAACACTTCACAATTTAATGCAACCTTCTTGCTTTGAGAACTATCCACCGTTTTATTATTCACGTCAATGTGAAAAGTTGAAAGTTCTTGTTCATAGATCTACATTTGGATGTGTTATAGTTTTTGCTCTTGTGTTGAAACCAAGCATTGTTATCATTGAAACAATCATATGATTTAAACTTTTATATTGAATCATTTTGAGCTATATGTTGTTGTTCACAATTGCAAAAAATGACTCTTTGGAGTCGTTGAAAACTATAGGTTGTTTGGAATTGTAAAAATGAACTGTACCTAGTTGGAGAGGTTGTCACTATTTTGAAAGGCTTAAAGGTATTTTTTGAAAAGTTACATAATTGCGGTTTGGGGACTTTTAAATTGTCGTTTCGGGACTGTTTTGAGAATGTTTCATTTGTTGTTTGGAGGTTTTAAGAGGGCTAGAAAGTGCCAAAAAAAATATTTGGAAAGTAGTTTTAAGAGTTGCGGCTTTAAGAGCTGTGGGAGGGCAGTAGAGTGTTCTTTGATCTTTCAAATTGCTGTTTGAGTTTGTAGCAGACCATAAAAGTGTTGTTTGATCTTTTAAATTGTTGTTTGGGTTTGTAGCTGACCATAAAAGTGTTGTTTGATCTTTCAAATTGCTGTTTGAGTTTGTAGCAGGCCATAAAAGTGTTGTTTGATCTTTCAAATTGTTGTTTGGGTTCCTATGAAGCTATACAAGTGATGTTTAGGGGTTATTTTGGGACTGGTTCAGACTGGTTTCACTGCAGTTTTCAGAGCTTTAAATGTATTTTTTTAGGGAAACTTTGTCACTGTTTTGGGCTAGTTTTTCTAGCTAATTTTGTAATATTTAAAATTAATCTTTTGGGCATATATGAGAGTTATTTGGGAATTTTAAAATTGTTGTTTCGAGCATTTTAAACATGGTGTTTGAGATTTTTAAAAGTGTTGATTTGGAGTGCCTGAAAGTGTGTGTTTTTTTTTTGTTGACCTCAGAAAGGTTTTGAGCATCATTTAAGCACTGATTTACATGTTGATTTGGAAACTTTAAAAGTTGCTATTTTGGGCCGATTAAAACACTGCCTTGGAGCAGATTTAAACGCTCTTCTTGAGAGTCGATTTAGTTACAATTTTGAAAAAGTTTGAATATTTTTAGGTCGATTCACTTATTGTTTTCCCCGTTTTTGGCTTTACTAGTTTTGGACATGGGTCGGTCTCCTCCTTTTGTTTTATTTCTTTTTTTAAATGGTTAAGTAATAAAGATAGGGATTGATGATTTAATTAATTGGAAGATATAGAAAACCTTAAATCACCTTAAGCATAAGTTAAAGAGTAGGTTCCCTAGACTTTAGAAGCACACCCTAGGTGAGAGCCCATCCACCTAGTCCTCGGTTTAGGCTTCCTACACTTTAGAATCATCCACCTAGCTCTCAATGTAGGCTTCCTAGATTTTAGGTACACACCCTAGGTGAGAGTTCATCCACCTAACCTTCGGCATGGTTTTCTAGATTTTAGGAACACACCCTAGATGAGAGTCCATCCACCCAATGCTAAGTGTAGGTTTCCTAGACTTTAGGAGCACACCCTAGGTAAGAGTCCATCTACCTAATCTCTGCAGTGTAACATCCCAAGGTTTTAGGAGCATACCCTAGGTAAGAGTTCATTCACCTAATCCTTAAATGCACAATGAAACTTGACACTTGACCCTGATTCAAAAACTGATCAAGACACTAGACACCAGGATGCACCGAGGCATAGTCAATGCTTCCTTAATTAATCAAAAGTGAAATTCTCATAATGACTTAACCTACAATAAAACCCAATGCATCGGGATTTGAACTTGGATATTACACTCAAATTCTTCTGACAATTTGGGAAATTTCTTAACGCCACATATGGATCATCGGACTAGGATAAGTCTAGGGTCTAGGTGGCGAGGGCGGATGACGATATTGCTTATGCGTGCTTAAACGAGGGATACGAGATTAGATTATTAGAATAATATCTCCTACCTCAAGGATCTTTAATAAGGGAGAGGGAATGACCCATGATACTATTCGCTGATTCTTGGTGGGATCGTTGCCCCCGACACTCTTAGATTATCGGTAGTTCTAACACGATTAGAGTGACTAGCCTGTAGACTGTATGATTTTACAAAATATTTACAAAAATAAAATAAAATCTCTTTTGCATGTTAAAAAGAACTCTGCATAAAAAAAGACTTAAATAAAAAATTTTTGCATGAAAATCTTTCTATAAAAAATTATAAAGGTCCACGGCTAGTCACTTGGATTGAGGTTAAGGACTGTCTTCTGTAGATTGTCGGGTCGGTGACTCTTGTTCAAGATCGGGAAGCATACAGCCCAGCTCTGAGCCCCCCACTTTTACCAATGTCTTACACTCAGTCATGGTCTTTCATGTGTGGCTAAGTGTTTTGTTTGCTTGTGATTTCAACGACTCGTTTTTCTGACTTTTGTGCTGAGTTTTCTCACCTCGTTTAATTTTCTTGCAAGTTTATTTAAATCTCCTGCAAATCATACTATGCTCGCAACATAAATAATGCAACAGTAGCAGATGCACAAGTACGCTTTTACAGTTTATCTACAGCATTTTAATTTACTGCATTTTACCTTTCAAGTACATTTTATTTACTTGTGATTTGTTTATTTTCCATGCAAAACCAAAATTGAAACAAAACAAAACCAAACATTGACACCAAAACTATGAATCACAAATCACCAATCCCAAACACTTAAACCCTGGAGTCGTCGCGACGACAGAAGCTTGGAGCCAACTATGTTGGCAGCACGGCGAGGAATTTACACCGAGCAGCAAGAGGATTTTCTTCAGCATTATCTCTTTCTAGTATAATAACAACCCATAGGACTTCGAGGTAGCTCGTTTAACGCGACATAAATCCTCACATCTTCTTTAGCCTCTTGTACAACCATGTTGTGCAGCGTAAGTCCTAACTCGCCTTAGGTTCCGAGGTTGTCGTGTGACGCGACGTAAACTCTCTTATCTCTGCAGGTTATTTGCATAATCCGGTATTATGCAAATGTAAGTCCCAAATAATAAAATTTGCAGGATTGAACTATTGAATAACATCTTCTCCAAAACACAACCATGCATTAGGATAGTTTGGGAAGTCACTGAGGATTCCCCTCTAGATCTGTGACATCCCCTACATTTTACTTCCTTTGGACTCCTGAAAGGATTGTTCTTACTTGAGTCATTCTCACTTGTTTTTTTTTTCCACGTCCTACCTTGAAAACTTAAACTTTGAATCCTAGAATACTAGAACCACTGATCATTATCGAGAGTTTTCTCGAGTGATTCCCGTCACTTGAGAGGTAATTAACTATAGGGTTTTGCCTCTATAGGGAACTTGGAATCCAGGTAAAAAAAACATTATTTAATCTTTGCATTAAATAGGAGAATTTATAGGTCATATATAAAAGGTTCGCAGACCAAATAGATGTCACAAATCTCTTAGTTTGCAGGATTTGGTCTATCGCCGAGGTCTACACTTATCTTTCGGGAAGGTGTAATATTTGCGGTATCGGGCACGATTATACAAACTATTGGACTGATGAGATCCATTTGGTCTCATTTTTTAAAAAAAAAATTAAAACATACTATTTTTAAAACTCAAGTTATATATCTCTTATATTTAAATTAAATTTCAAAAATTATTTTCATATACCATATTTTCATATCTATCAAAAAAGTTGACCAACAATAGTGTGTCAGTTTTCTTACTCCGAGTCGGAACTAATGCTACTTTGGTAACCTTTCAGGTACAATCTGAGAACACCACTGAATGACCAGTCTCATTGAGTTGTCCAACAGAAATGTGATTTTTCTTTAACTTAGGAACGTATTTCACGTTTTGCAAATATTATTTGCTTTTGATATAGAGTGCAATATCAACGTATTCCACCCTACCACGTCCAGAGTTCTTTCATCAGTCAGATATACATTCTCAAAATTATCTGCAATATAATTCCACATTAACTCCAGGTGGGAAGATGTATGGAATAAAGCATCTGAAATCAGTATTCAATCATCAACAAAACTGTGAACTGTCAGCAATAGTGCATCTTATATATCTTCAATTACCACATTTGCACTATCATTCTTCTTCTTAGGATTTTTTCAATTTTTTTTATGTGGTCAGCCTTGCCACAATTTCAGCAGGTTTTCTGCTGACCAGACTTTGATTTTGATCTTCCTCTGTTTGAGTTTATGTCCTATGATCTCCCCCTAGAATCAACAGTCAGTGTCGAACTCAAACCCAAGGTCTCGCCAGAATATTTCAAGTGCACTTCATTAGTCAAAATCAAATCAAGAATATTATCATATTTCAGTTTGAATTTACTTGCAAAACTGCTAAATGACATTCTCGTGGATTCCCAGTTATTTGACAATTAAGTCAACAATATCAGTGCACGTATCTCATCATCAAAATCAATTTCAACAAACGACAATTGATTTGTGATTGTATTGAAATTATTCAAGTGTTGAGTAACAGAGACATCTTCCGTCATCTTCAAGTTGAATAACTTTTTCGTCAAATGCACATTATTATTCGTCGATGGTTTTTCATACATATCTGATAAAACCGTCATGAGATCCGCAGTAGTTCTCTCTTTGATGGCATCATGAGCAACCAATCGAATAACCCTCATAACCTGTCAATACAACATATTTCAATCTGCCTCATCTATCTTTTTCGGCTTCTTTCCCAATAACAAAAGATAGAGTTTCTTCTCATAGAAGTAGTATTCTATTTGCATCCTCCAGTAAGCAAAATCTGTGTCATTGAACTTCTCGATCCCCAATGTCATCACTTCGCCTCCGCCCATCGTTCTTCCTTAGATTCAAACCAAAGCTCTGATACCAGTTGTTAGGAATGAACAACGACAATAAAGCAAAATACGGGAACGAAAAAATACACCATAAAAATGCGGCACACACAGATTTACGTGGTTCGGCAAATTGTCTAAGTCAACGGAGCTGCATAGAATTTTATTATTTGAAGATTACACACGTCGATCATCTCGACGATTACAATAATAGAATTTCCCTCTCCTACTCTCTCTCTCTCTCCCCTCTTTTCTATCTCTCTCTCTCTCTCCCGTTGCACCTGGAAGAAGGGAAAAAAACCGCCGAAGAAGATTTTTGAAAAAGTGCCTAGCCTATGCAAATCCTTACTTTTCTTTGTTTCTTCTGCCATTGCATTTAATTCCAAGCAACCTGTAAGCCTGAAAGCAGCGTGAAGCCACAATAGGGAAGATTGCCAATTTGGAAGGTTAATTACATGCTTTCCTTTAATTGCCTCAATTAAACCATGTTTAGAAGGCCATATTAAGCAAATTCTGGCAGAATTTGCTGAAGGCAGGAATCCCAAATCCGAAGTGATTTGGCAGGGTCCAAACAGGGAGATAGCTGTAGAAAAGGGAAGAAATTAAATTAAGAAACAATTTAATTAACTGCCTTAATCAACAATGGACCGGACTCCACCAATCTCAACATGTAAATTCCTGAAAAGCAAAATACAACAGTAGACAAGTGGATAAACAATTTATATATAATACTTTATGGGTCATTTAAAGTTGTATTAATCAAGACCACAACAGATCCTTTTCACAGTTTTAAGCTATTGCAAAAGTATTTTGTATTTTCAATAGAAATTATTTGTATTTTCAATAGAAATTATTTATTATGGATTAACATGTAGTGGTATTGAATCCTGAAAGAAGCAAGTGGAATAATAGTGCTTTAATAAAAATTAGCAGGTGCATATGGCACCTTGTGGTGGAACCTAAGATTCCATAGCCCAACAGTACACTCCTCGATCGACCATATCTTCTCCGAGCGATATGAAGGGACCAAGATAATGGCAAAGGTTTCCGCCCTCAGGCCCCTCACCGATGAAGAGATACAGCAGCTCCGAGAAGAAAGCGTGGAGATGCCCTGAAACATGAACTTCCCAGATTCTAGATCTTCTTCCTCTTTTTTTCAGAATTGTCGTGTACTTAGTCCTTAAGAGATCGCAGTGATCTCCAGTGAATATTAGCATCATCAGCGATAAAAAAGGGGCAGAAATTATCAGAGCAAAAGGAGCAGAACGCGGTGAAGCGAATTGACGGGAATTGGAAGAAATAAAATGAAAACAATAAAAATGTGCGTCGTCAAAAAACTTAAACCATATAAACGAAAGCAACCATTGCGTTCGATTCATTCACATGTCATCTCTAAAACTGCAGGCCAGAAAAAATCAACAACGCCACACACAACGAACCAGTGACGATTTGGTAGCAGGTTGTACGCAGAATTTAGTTAGGATCTAAACCACATCCTGCCAAACGATCTCAAACACAAAAATTAATCATACAGCTTTCTGAATCCCGTTTTACCTCCGTTTTCGTGATTCAGCGGATTTACTACGGGATTTATGCAAACAGAAGGTGCACGGTCCTTCGCTTCGCCGGCAAGCTCCCGTCGAGGGTTTAGAAATGGGTTCGGAGACGAAGACAAGGGCTTCGGCGGAGACACCGGAGAAATAGGGACGCGGAGATCTCGGCGAATGAATGTCAGTATGTCACTCTTGCGGAAAAATATTGCCGGACTTTGTATGCATGAAATGGAGGACTGCAAAAAAAAAATGATAAACGCTGTAAGATAGGGTACCGTTCAATATACAGCTCATTCTTCAAAATTAGGTTCAGATTTCATTTCTTATCAAAGAAATTAGAATTTCACTTGTGTAACTCAAAGTTTTTCTTAAGATTCTCTCCTTATGACTAAGGGTCTGTTTGGGGGCGCTTATTGGGAGCAACGGCGAACGCGTCTTTCTGTTTGATAAGGGAATTCGAATCGGCGTTTTTCTCATCACAGTGCGTCTGCGTCCAATAAAACAAATAGGAGATTCGACGTTGTGCGAGCCCCGTGTTCGGCATTAGAGATTTGTGTTACCCTTGAAATTTCGGAGATGCCCTCGATATCCCTTGCCATCTCCCTCACCGGTTTCCTTTCTGGTTCGTCGCCCTATAGAAGATCGAACATTCTTCATTTCCTTTTTTCTTTGTTGATCATCAAGTATCCATTCGATTTCCTTAATTGTGATCCCTATAATGCTTTCTTTGCTCTGATCTATGCAAGAAACGATCGCTGTTTTACTTTCTGATCCATATAACATCCATCTGTTTTGTGGCATGAGATATTAGGCATTTTATCTGGTTTTTAGCTATAGTTCATGAGATATTTGGCATGCGTTGTTTGATTGGAGGTATTGACTCTGAGTATTGATTTCATTTGTTGCATAACTTACATATAAAATGAAAGCCTTGGAATGTTTCTCACTAAAGTTTGAAATATTTGTGTGGCATAAATGTCAAAATTGATGTATAGATGTGAATATTCAGAACATATTACATATATGCCACTTTACAGGTTACACATTTCAGACATTTGGTCATTTGAATTCAAGCATTATTTACAGTAATGTGGGATTCAAACATTAATTTGATATTTGGGATTCAAACAGTATTCACGCATGTCATTTTAAAGCTTTTACGTGTGTTTGTGGGATTCAAAGGCAGTCCCTAATATGTGATATTTTGTTATGGATTTTCATCTATATTTGGGTTCAAACGGTAAAGCATTTAAGCATGTCACTTGAAAGAATGCAGTGATTCTTATGCTGAAGTGGAATGCAGTCATTATTATCAATCGGTTCTTATGCAACATGGATATTTCTCGAATGTAAATTGCAAGTAAAAGAAAATGCATTACTTTATCTTTTTTTTTTAGCCTGGTCGAATGATTACCTATGTAATCTTAAAGATTTCCTTAATAAAACTTTCGTTGATTGTCTTCTGTGGACGTAAGTTATCAACCGAACCATATAAATTGTTCTTGTATTCATATATTTATATTTTGTTTTTCATCAAATAGCTATGTTGTTGTTTGTATTGGTAGCTAATGTTGTTGTGGTTGGGTTGATGTTGTTGTTGGCTAGTGTTGTTATTGAGATTCAAAATTATTCCACTGTCAATAGTCATGCCAGCAGTCATGTGAATCTGGTGTTTTTCATGGTTGATAGTGCAGCTGAGAAGAGGCGTACCCAGAGTTTGAAAATAAATATTTTAATATTTCTCATTGTAGTTGTACTTGTCATTGTACTTTTTTTATTTATTCTGTTACTCATGAGGGTGTGAGAACTGTATGTAATATATTAGAATTATCTGTGATGATCTTATGTTTTCGCACTACATGCTTCTGTTATACCAACAAACAATTCTGAATAAGCTGCCCCAAACAGTTTTATCAGATAGGGGCAGGAATGTCATTTTACCACCAATAAGCTAATCTGAAATAAGTTGTCATAGACAACAGACAAATTATTTTGATAATCTACTGATTATCATATTATCAGAATAATCTGCTTATTAGCGGATTATAAATAATCCACAACTGCGCCAAACAAACATACAGTCGTAAATAATCCACAGCTGCTAGTTGTCTGATAAAATTGTTTGGGCATATGATTCATAATAGTTTATTGATAGTATAAAAGCAAGTGCAAAAACATACAATCATCACAAATTAGTTCTAAGAGATGACATGCAATTCTCACACCAAAGACAAGTAAAACTACAATGAGAAATATTAAAATATATAATTTCAAACTCTGGGTATGCATTTCCTCGGTTACACTGTCAACCTAGTGGCAAAGGAGAAAATATGATTGTCATGTGCACTCCCTTCCCAACCCGCCATCACAAAAGTAAAACACATGTTGAAGTCGCATACAATCATAACATTCTGAATTGTTATACCACTCCGATCGATGTATGCAACCTTCTCGTGGTTGGGTGGTTGGGCATCAACGTGAGTACCGTCAATTGCACTAATAGAGTTATGTTTAATTGCTGTTGGAGAGTAATAATATTATGAAAGTATGACACATAATAAAATAAAAGCATTCATAGTTACCTTGAAATATGACATGTATCGAGGGTCGTTGGTAATTTGTTTTGGAGTGCTAACAAATGATGTATCATCTAGTTTAATTATTTGAGCTGCTGAGCTAATAAGAGCATGTATGTCTTTAGAAAATAAACGACTAATAATTTCAGATGAATGTTGAAATCTTTCCATAGCTCCTCTAATTGATTTATTCTGTGCCAAAATGTATAATGTTATAGCCAACACCTCCCTACACGCCGTCCTAGAAGAACCCTGAAGAACGTGATTTAGAGATAACTCGTATGAAAAATCCATAAAATAGGTGTTGTCATTCTGAAAATATTTATGAACCTTATTGGATGGTTAGAATGTATTTCATTAACCCATTTATCTCAAGCAAAGCTGGATGTTATGCGGAAAATACGAACAATATAGATCAGACACCGCATGTAAGCTGGATGTCATGCAGAAAATACAAACAATATAGATCAGACACCGCATATATCTTTATATGAAGTGTTCGCATGCAATAATTTTTCGTGTCAAGACGCCTCACAACTTAATTTCATTGGAACGGGTGTACTGATTTAATATATTGTCCAATCCTTCAGATCCCCTGCACCTTCATCTCCGGTACCTTTCTTCACTCGGACGAGCTGAGCGATGGGCGTGGCCGGCGAGATCGCGGTCATTCTCTTAGTCCTGTCGGCAATGGTGCTCACGCTGCTTGCGTCACTTGCTTCGTCCAATTCCGAGGGTGACGCACTCTACGCTTTCAGACGGAGCCTCTCTGACCCCGAAAACGTGCTGCAGAGCTGGGATCCTACGCTTGTCAATCCCTGCACTTGGTTCCATATCACCTGCAACCAGGACAATCGCGTCACCAGACTGTATTCTTGCAATCCACCTTTCTCTTTCTTCTTTTATCTTTGCAGCGTTACCGCTGGATTGATGGCCGAGTGTTGGCGAGGTTACTTGAGGATGGAGAGCTGAAAAGCAATGGAAAACTAGTTTATTAGATACGATGGATCTTATTTGTTCTTCTTGATTAGGTGTTAGTGTTTTACTACAGTTTGGAGACCTTGGGTTCTTAGGGTTTCTCAGTTACTTTCTACTAGGATTTTAATTAATGCAGGAGCTTAGAAGCTTCCTCACAAAAGTTTTGGCCACGCGATCATTGTTTTGCAATAGGAAAAGGGTTGAACAAAGAGTGCCTTTGTGTGTGGAGCTTTTATAGGAATTAGGGACACATGGAACAGTGAGAGGATGTTAGGAAATAGGTGCCATGGGTTGGTGAGTTTGCTGGAGCTGCTTGGTTGCCCACAAAACCACTATATTGGTCGTGATTTTGTATAATTATCTACTGATTGTTTCGGTGATTATTCAAGTATCTATTTATTTGAATTTGCCATAAAAATAACGTAATTTTTTAAGATCTGAAAAGAGCAGAAGGGTTAAATTGATGATGAACATTCTATAAAGCCATGGAACCTTAACATACAGCAATTTATTTTTCCCATTTTTGCTGAAAAAATATTTATATTAAACCCAGTTCTTTTGGCATAACTTTTTTATGTTCTGTTCAACAATTAGATGTATCGAGTATCCAACTCGAATTTTCTTCCTTAAGGCGAAGACTAAACTGGCATGGGAACTTCTGAACAACCGTACTGACGAGAATAAACAGTGCATTAACTTTTTATGGATTCCTGGAGCTAATTTGTCATCATTTATGTTGGTGCAAGGAATTTATTTTATATTGATATTTTATTGGAGGGTAAAAAACTCTCAGCTCTTCTGATATGAAGTTAAGTTCTATTCAGCTTTGGGGGACAAAATATAATATATACTTTGAATATATAGTTTCATGATCTAAATTTTCTATATTGCTCATGCGATTAAAATTTACACTTCTATTGTTTTCCAGTATGATAGAATAAATTATAGTAATTGTCAAGCAAAGTTTTGATGTAATCAATGACATATCATGATTTACTGTTTGCTAACACAAACATAGGATATGACATGCAATACAAGTGTACTAGAGATCAATTTGTAGCTCATAACTTTTATGTTAAGCAAAGTTTATTTTCTTTGATGCGAGTAGGAAAAATATACATGTTGAGGAAATAGGTTCTGTTGTATATTATTGCTTGGATATAAAATACAACTTATAAACATGCAGGATGAATGTAAAAGATAACAGAAAAAGTACAGAATATCCCCAGTTATGGAGTTGTGAATGTGCACCTCTCTAATCAAATATTCTTTTAATATAATTTTCATTACATTTTTTCCTCGTTTATTCCATACACTAGTAGCCCATCAAGCTAAAAGCCTAAAACTTACATATTTGATGAATTGACAGCTTTAGCTTTTAATGAAAAAGCAATAAAGGACCTAAAATCTTAGCGAAGAGCTATTTGTGCCAAATGTGCACCTCCCTAACTATGATATATTCAATTTGCTCATGGACAATGATATTGTTGGTAATATACATGACGAAATGAGTTTCACATTCTAAGCAATGGTATACCAAACTCTCTTATAAGTGTTTTACCCACATAATTTTTACATATTGATTGGGTTCATAGCTCCGCATTCATCTTTTATACTACATGCAACCATAAACATTTATTTATTTGTTTCTTTCAAATGATTAGGTTTCCCTTTAAAAGATTATAATATCCTAAGACTGACTTCCTGCCTTCAATTGAGCCGACATAATCAACATCTGAGAATACTTCAACATCTAGATGATTAATCTCAGTATATAACAATTCCTTTCCATGGGGATGGATATGAACGATTGGGATATACCAAATTTATGAAATGAAGAGTATAAATGATCTAATGAAACATAAGAGTGAATATGATTAGTGGTTTGCTATCTTTTTCCTTCTTTGGTATGTCAACTAGTAAGTGTAGATCATGAAACATAAGGTTTGTGCTTAGTTAAATATGTCAATAAGGATAGATGTGTTGCTTTGGAATGAAGTTGATTTCATTGAGAATAAAATTGTCATTGAGAATAAAATTGTAATGGGGTTGAAGTGGAGTGTTCGAAATTGTGGGTCACCAAGATCCCAATTGTTGGACGTTTGTAATATTGCAGAATAAATGTTTTCTGTGATCGTTGGATAATTGAGTGCGATTCTGCCTTAATTCAAATTTTCCACGATTTGTTTTACTTATCCAAATTTGTTTCTAGGGTTTTTTTTCAGGCAGGAGACTTCTTATGTGCTTTATCTTTTGTTTTGGGAGCTTTTGGTTTTATTTGTGTGGTTTGGAGATTGTAACTCTGATTTCTAACTTAAGGATTGTTGCATTATTTTTTTTTTTGCAAGTGCTGTGTCTGTAGTTTGTGCAGGAACAATTGGTGAACCTCCATGATATTTATACCACGCCATATTATGGTTCTCTTTGCTATTTTCAGACGGGATAACTGCAGGTCGATGCCAATTCTTGTTTGGACGCCATCAAATCTGCGGAATATCATTCTTTCCTTATTCAACAACCACCTCTTCGCTAAACTCTCTTCCTAAACACTTTCTAGGCGTCCTAGAATAGTATTATGGGTACATAGATATAAAAGATTTTGGAGGAATATGAATAGAAAATGAAGATTAATACGGGCATGAGGGAGAAAATAACTGTGTTCTCATGAAAAGTAACATTGAGCAAAGTGTAAATGCTTTAGGTAAGAGGGTCATAGAACTGATGTCCATTATAAGTGTGTGAATGCTCATGATATATATGCTTACTAGTATGAGAACTTATTTTGCAATTGAAGCGCATGAACAAAGCTAACACAAATCAAATATTCGATGTGTAAGAGAAAATGAAGTTTGATTGGGTTGAATATAAGAGAGAGATGAAATGCTATCTTATAGAGGTAAGCGAACATGATTGATAAAATAATAGGCATTCAAGCTTAGGGATATCAAAAAAACTTGTTGTAAACAAATAACTTATATTAAACTTGCTAAGAAGTTCATGTTTATTTAGTTTGTTCAATAAGAAAGCTTATTTTGAAAAATTATTATTTGCTCCTCTTCTTAATGAGCCGAACATAAAGAAAACCTTATTTGATCTTATTTGGCTCATTATTAGCCTGAAATATATATGTATATATATTTTAAAAATCTATTTATTAGTTTGTAATAAGTAGAATGATTCTATTGTGCTTGGCTTATTATTTATTTATTTATTTATTTATTCAAATTAGCTCTTGTACAACTGAAATTCGAACGAGCAAAAGATAAACACACAATAAGCTCGTCAAGCTCGGCTCTTTTATACTCCTACTTAAAGCTACATGCCAATAGAATTATCAAGTAAGGACATTAAAGCTTGTTTAGCATTAAGAAGAATGCAACACCATCATGTTAAGTTGTAAAGAAAATATTTGTTGAATAATACCATCAATTTAAAATATGAATATAAAAATGCATGACTCTAGAGCTTCATCATTGTGCAAGTTTGGATTGATGCAGATAACTTACATATATTTTAAAAGACTTTTGATTAATAATTGAGCAAGTTAGTCGAAGTCACCCTAGAATTATAATAAATGAATTTGACAAAATACTAAGAACGTGGGCGAGTAAGAATAAGAATTAGCTTTTGAATTTTTGGGTAAACAAAGTCTAATGGAATATTTTGAAGACTAGTGGTAATGGAAGGAAAAGACATGTAATATGTTTTCGTAACTCCCGGACATAACTACTAAATTTGAAATGATTATGAACATACATAATCTTAAAGCTTGTTTGAGGAGGATGACCCAACCAACAATGCCAATGATATGAAATAGTTGTGGAAGAGGGTGGAAATAGCATCATTGAGTTGCAGCTTTCTCCAATTTTAAATTCTCTTTAAATCGTCTTCCTCGAGCTGAGACCAAAGTACATATTGAGAGTGATAGAAGCTTTATGAATTATTAACAATTTTTGTAAGGCAATGAATAGATAATCATTCGAAAAAAAGCTTTGGGGCACACTAAACATCTCCAGCAATCATATATTTGAAGTGATGTGCAATGCCATTTATAAGAATGAGAGAAGGGGAATCATCAAAATAATTACAGTTGTTTGAGGTGACATTTTAAGTTATCAATACCTGATAAATTTTTTAATTTTTTTATATGATATAACTGTTGTGATTTATATTTCAGTTTGAATTTTTCGGTTAGAATATTGCAAGTTGACTTAGAGAGAAGGTTGTGGTTCGATAAGTATTAAACAAACAGGTGGATTACAAGTAAATAATATAAAATGTGAAGAATTTTAAAAAAATATTTTACAGGTATTAAACATATAAGTACAATAATATCACAAGTACGTCAATTACTACATAATTACTCCTTTTGACATAAAAATATAAGGTTTTATTAAGTCCTCATTGCCTTAATAAATACAAATAACAATTACCAAAATTATAAAACACTTAAATGAATTAATCACTCTTGACATCACAATTTTTTGTATGTGGAACAAGTTCTGTTAGCTCGCTTATTTCCAGATAATGCTAGGTCATCCGCTTCTTGCTGTTGTTGATGCAACGAACTACCGTTTAATTTTTGCCCCAATCGTGTTGAATAGGAGTAGATTTGGTTGAAGGGCTGTGGGTTGATATGTTTAGATTTTAAAATAAAATCAAGAATATGGCCTAAATTTAGATTATGTAGCAACTGTAAGAAGCATTTTGTAAATGGAACACGGTCTGTTAGCTCGCTCATTTCCAGATAATGCTTGGTCATCCGCTTCTGACGGTTGTTGATGCGATGAAATGCCTTGTAATTTTTGTCCCAATTGTGCTCTATAGGTGTAGATTTGGTTGAAGGGCTGCACAAATATATATTTAGATGTTAAAATAAACTCAATAATATGGCCCAAATTTGGATTATGTAGCCACTGTAAGAAGCATTTTGTTGCATGGTTTAAAAAATCATTCGATGCATACACCATGATGCAAACCTTGATATGCAGCCCATTAAAAAAAATGCCTTAAGGCTTGCTCTCATTGTCCCATGCGAGGCTTATGCCTTGTTTCAGAGCATGTCTCTTAGGGAATAATGTCTCAAGACATTTGAGGCGCATGCCTTGAATTTTTTTTTTCCTAACATCTGTTAGAAAGCATATAATTTTATCGTTGTTAAAACACGTGATTGAATTTTTTTCTAGCTATTGTTCAACATGGTTCGAATTATGTTCCAATTTTGTTTGAACCTTGATGGAACATGGTTTTAACATGAATAAGATTTAAACATTTATTTGAAAAAATTGTGTTTGATATATATATATATATATTGACAAGTTTAGGACATCCGTTTTGAACATGTTTTTTTTTTTTTTTTGACATGTTTAAGATTCAAACATGATTCTTGTTCCGTCATGGTTCAAACATATGTTCTAACAAGTTTCATGTTTTTATTTAAATTAATATGTAATATTGAGATTTGTATTTTATTTAGCTGATGATTAATAACATATTTATGAATTATTTTTAATATTTATGAATTATTTTTAATTTTATGAGGTTTGATTTTCTTTNGACAAGTTTAAGATTCAAACATGATTCTTGTTCCATCATGGTTCAAACATATGTTCTAACAAGTTTCATGTTTTTATTTAAATTAACATGTAATATTGAGATTTGTATTTTATATAGCTGATGATTTATAACATATTTATGAATTATTTTTAATATTTATGAATTATTTTTAATTTTATGAGGTTTGATTTTCTTTGATTTGAGACTTGAGCTTCGATCCGTTTTAGATCCAACGCTTGCTCCACTTGAGCTAAACACCTTATATCTAGATTTCTCCTTTTAAAACTTTATTTTGTAGTTTATGAAGCATTCTCATGGTGAAAAAAACTGCTAACAACAGTCTTAAAGGGCGAGTTTGAGCTTTCATAAATTTTCCACTTTTTACTGGATAGAATGGCAAAGTTTTTCTTCAACATAATATCCCTTAATGGACAGAGTACCGAGTTTAGGATTGTGANGCCAACGTTTGCTCCACTTGAGCTAAACACCTTATATCTAGATTTCTCCTTTTAAAACTTTATTTTGAAGTTTATGAAGCATTCTCATGGCGAAAAAAGCTGCTAACAACAGTCTTAAAGGGCGAGGTCGAGCTTTCATAAATTTTCCACTTTTTATTGGATAGAATGGCAAAGTTTTTCTTCAACATAATATCCCTTAATGGACAGAGTACCGAGTTTAGGATTGTGATCCTATTAAGAGATTTGATGAAGATAGTATTCACTTTTGTACAATCAATAGGCGACTACATTTTTCAATAGAACAAACCGATATGCCATGGCAGGAAGATTAAAAAAAAATGACTAATATCGCTCTTATTGATATCTTATTTAAAGTCTTTNGGATATGCCATGGCAGGAATATTAAAAAAAAATGACTAATATCGCTCTTATTGATATCTTATTTAAAGTCTTTTAACTGGGACCTGACATAANACGACAACATTTTTCAATAGAACAATCGGATATGCCATGGCAGGAAGATTAAAAAAAAATGACTAATATCGCTCTTATTGATATCTTATTTTAAGTCTTTTAACTGGGACCTGACATAATAATCTCAGTTCTTGATGAAAATTCATACTATTGTAGAAGATAAAAGAAAATTATAATGACAAGGGGAGATTTATTGAAAGAGATTCATTTGTCTTTGGTGAGAGTAATGAATGCCTTTAATTTTTTTAATGGATGCCAATCCGTATGGCTAGCAATCACCAGTCAACATGGAAAATGTTTTATAAAAGAAGTGAAATTAACTCAAGTGGGTGCTTTATAATATTTATGGGTCACCTTAAACCTAGCAAATGCCCATTAATGTTAATGAGTGGAAGCCAAGATATTGNTATTTCCATCACGTTGCTGTGTTGCGGACATCATCACGTACCTCTGATATATGTTGTGGAAAGTTACCTGACAAATTTAATGATTTTGGAAACTAATATCTCAAACGGGAAACTTTTATTTTATGTTTTCCTGTGGATTTTATGAGTTTCAGAATCGAATATGACAACTTCTCATGGAACTATTGAAATTTGGTTGTCTTTGAACCGATGAATTTGAATTGTCTAAAAATGGAGCTGTCCATGATTTGTTAAGTGATTCTGGGAAATCCTTACAATTTACAATGTTATTTTCTTGCTTAACAATCTCTCAGATAGCTATTAAGTTCGTCTTCATTTTCCTGTGTAAGATTCTGATTTCAGTTTTAAAATTTGTGGCCTTGTTAACCATATAGTTGACATAAATTTACTTTTTAGAGAACTTTACAAAAATGATATTCAAGGAACCATTCCTTCAGAACTTGGCAACTTGAAGAATTTGATAAGCTTGGACTTGTACAACAACAATATTTCAGGGTTTATTCCTCCTGCGTTGGGGAAAATGAAGTCTCTAGTATTCTTGTAAGTGATACTGCTATGCATTACATATCTAACACCTAAACTTCAATTTTTAGAAATATTCCATTTTTCCTCTGCATGAAACTGCCATTCCGCTTTTTAAAAGTTAAAATGAGTGGTATTTTTGATGTGATATGAATGATTTGGGTTGTATATATGTAAAAAAGTAAAGTTGAGATGATAGATATGTAATTATATAGGAATTGGGTGGTGTGCATGTAAATGTTCTTTTTTTATGTAAAAGTAATCTATATATCTTTTTCTGTTCTATTTTAGACGGCTAAACGACAACAAGCTAAGTGGGAGAATCCCAAGAGAGCTGGCTGCTGTTACGAGCCTCAAAGTTGTGTAAGTTTTTCCTACATTTTTATTTTAATCTGTAAATAATCATTTTGATTTTCTTGTGTACATTTCTATAAATCAACATTTATTTTATCTTCTCAGAGATGTTTCCAACAACAATCTTTGTGGCACTATTCCCACTACTGGTTCATTTGAGCACATTCCTTTAAACAAGTAATTTTTTTCTTCCTTAATTTATTTTATTGTCTTCTATTTATATATCTCAAATAACTACAGTAAAAAAATTATTAATTTGTGGACTATGTCTACGTACGTAGCTCCACGTAAAGAAGGCAGGAGTACATAACTATTTTTTTTTGTACATCATTCTCCATATATAGAGCTACAATAAGTAATTTGCACATTACAATGTCTCCTTCCACTCAGATTTCTTCGTTTAGTTTTAGGATGATTTAACAGCCCTATACCCATAGCCAGCAAAATGGTTATATGCGATTCCACGCTCTCTGCTAATAACCGAGTTGGGGACTGCTACCACTCTTCTCTAGAATAGTCTACTCTCACCTGTAATGGTTATCTCTCTAACAGTAAGGGTACATTTACCTTTCACCTGCTGTTGTAGATAGTTTTCTCTAGCTCAATTCATTGCCTATAGTGATACTGATTGCGGAGATTCAATACAGCAACTTGCATTCACTTACCATTGGAGTCTAACATGGTATCATAGCTTCCAGGAAGAAGATCAAGGTTCTCTTTTATTCACTAAGCTTTAAATCTCCCCGTTTCTTTTTTTTTCTTTCCCTCACTCTATCACCAATGTCGGCGAACTCTTCTCAAACCTATCCAGAAGCTGTCAATGAGTCATTGAATATAACCAAAATCCCCAACCTTTCATGCCTCAAGTTTTTTATGTCCAATATCAAAGTCATAGCCATTGTTCAATTAACCACAGAAAATTACCCAACCTGAAAATCCCAAATCTACAAACTCTTCAAAGCCAATGGCTTCGAGAACTTCCTTAATGGAACTACCACTTGCCTCGCATCTCAAATCAACACCCTTGATGGCCTATCCATTCCCAATCCTCATTTTCTCCAATGGCAACTCATAGATCAAAACTTATCTGCAGCAATCTACTCTACTATATCTCCCAACATTTTACTCTACACCTTGAATCAACCAATGAAATTTGAAACTCTTCAAATTCATTTGCAATTCGAATGAACTCCACCACTTCTCCATGAAAAATCAAATATGTCTCAATACCTATCGACAATCAAATCTCTAGTTGACAACATCGCAGGTGCAGAAGGACATATTGATGAAGAGGACAACATTCTCCACATCCTTAATGGTTTACCCGCATCATACCAATCCTTCAAAACAACCATCCAAATTAGATCAGAACAATTAAGCTCGATGTCATGTACTCCCTTTCATGCAGTGAAGAGATAAATCTCTCAGTAGAAACTGCCAAAGTAACAAATGCTAATGCCATGGCCTTGTTCGAGGCAACAAAAATGGCCTTCGTGGATGTGGTCGTCGCCCTTATCATAATAGGGGCACTTGGGGATCATGGAATTCAAATAGGGGAGATTGAAATCAAGACTCCACTACTAATCTTCCAAAATGCCAAATCCGTGGAAAGGCTGTCAAGAGTGCTTTAAATGTCAGCATCGCACTAATTTCAGCTCATAACCTTCTTCCAAACAAGAGACAACACTCACAACATCCATCGAATCCTCAAAACATTGGTTAGTAGACTCAAGTAGGGCTGTCAAAAAAGCTCATTCGCGAACAGTTCGTGTTTGATTTGTTCAACAAGCAAATGAAACGAGCACGAATAATTTTTTTCGTTTGATTTATAAATGAACCAAGCACAAACAATCATTTATTAGATCGTGTTCAAATCATTATTGTTCGAAATATAAAATAATATAAAATAATTTAAAATAATTATATATAAAAAATTTATCACATTTTAAAAATAATTATATGCTCTTAAAGCTTATCATATTTTAAGGAATTTAATTCTTTAAATTATAATATGATCTTCAGGTTCGACTCATAGCTTATATTAAATCGTATAATTTCATATTTATCTTCAGGTTGGCCTCTTAGCCTAAATTTTATTATATTTTTCTTAGATTTATTTAGTTTCTTTTAGTGAAACTTAGTTTTTGAACTTTTTGGAGTCAAATCTCGCATATTGCCCTTTAAATCTAAATTTTTAATGGATGAGATCTGATATTATGATTTTGTTCTGACTTGTGCTTCGGCTATTGTACATTTGTGTTGTGAATCATATAAGTTTAAGCATTAATTTCATACAGGTTTATGCTTTTGAAAGATTTTGAAGAATAGAAACAAATTTGAAAATTTTTGAACAATTCAAACATTTCAAACATTTCAAACATATTTCAAACAAATCGAACTGAACACGAACAATTTTGAACACGAGTATATTTTAAACACACTTCAATTTTTTATGGATGAGATATGATATTATGATTTTGTTGTGACTTGTGCTTCGGCTATTGCACATTTATATTGTGCTTCATACAAGTTTAAGCGTTAATTTCATACAGGTTTATGCTTTTGAAGGATTTCAAACAATTTAAACAATTTGAATAACTCGAACAGTTCAAATAATTCGAAAATTTCAAACATATTTCAAACAAATCGAACTGAACACAAATAGTAACTTCACGAATAATTTTGAGCACGAGTCTATTTCAAACACACTTAATTTCAAACAAACCGAATACGAACATAAGCTATGTTCGTTACACCCCTAGACTCAAGTGCTACCACCCACCTCACCTCAAATTATGACTATCTTTAGCAGGCTCAACCATACACTGGCTTTAACTCCGTCACTATTGACGACGACTTTAATATTTCAATCACCGACATTGGGCAAGGTATCCTATCAACACCACAACATAAGCTCCATCTTTCCAAAGTTTTTCACTCTCCCTTCTAAACTCACAACCTTCTCACCGTTCATAAATTAGTCTCCGATAATAATTGTGACATTTCATTTACTCCATATGGTTTTTTCATTAAGGACCGGAGCACCAACCACATCCTCCTTCAAGGAAAGAAATATTACCTCAAGACTCCGCAGGGACAGTTTTTCACTCTTCTAGACTCACAACCTTCTCACCTTTCATAAATTAGTCTCCGATAATAATTGTGACATTTCATTTACTCCATATAACTTTTGTCATTAAGGATCGGAGCACCAACCACATCCTCCTCCAAGGGAAGAAATATTACCTTAGGACTCCGCAGGGACAGTTGCCTGTGAAGTCAAATCCACGGGAGCCAAGTGGATTACCGGGCCCCACGGACAAAACGAGGGAAAATAAATAAAACCACGCATTAAACTCGACCCGAAACATAACTGAGCATTCAAAAAATTTTAAAAAATATTTCTTCTGATTGTGGACTCGACCCGAATGCGACACTTCATTCAAAAGTTACTTTTTGTCATTTCCTCGACATTACTCCGCGGTTTGAAGTTTGGCGTGCGTTTCCTTCCTCCTTAGTGAAACCCTAGTCGTTCATAACACATTCTTCAACCTTCCTTAAAATGAATATTAGACAACGAACGGTGACAGAGACGTGGGTTGAACATTGCATCTAGGGTTCTTGAAATGCACAACATTGACGTTGAGCATTACACAACAACTAGTGTCCTTCCTCCTTAGTGAAACCCTAGTCGTTCGTAATGCATTCTTCGACCTTCCTTAAAGTGAATATTCGACAACGAACGATGACAGAAACGTGGGTTGAACATTGCACCTAGGGTTCGTGAAATACACAACAACGACGTCTAGCAGTTCGATGAAAGCCAGGTATGATGCTACATTTTCATTTACAATGGAATACCAATATTTTTTATGTCAAATAACCTTGAAATGATTGCGAGGTGTTACTGTTGTGTACAACACAATAATAACACCTCAAAAGGTGTTATATGTTGAGATTTTCATACATCTTTTATACTGTTTTTAATGATATTGCACTTTAAAGAAATATATTTTTGATGTTTTGTTGCAGGAATGATGAATTAGGGTCAATGAAGCAAAAAAATGCAAAAAATAGCGAATTTGGAGCAAAAAAGGACCAAAATGTGGAGAATTGCACTAGGGCGCCGACGACGAGCTTTTCCCGAGGTTACAGGACAAATTCTCTAGAAGGCCGCCGACGACACCATCGATGGTTATGTGACATTTACAATGGATAATGCCGAATTTTGGAGGGGCGCATAAGCAACTCTTGGGAAAACTCATCCACATCTTTAAAGAAAATATTTTGGCCGAAAATAAGAAGAGGAGGAGAAGACTTTTGGAGTCCTGGAGGTTAGATAGGTTCCATTAGTGTGTAGAGAGCTTGCTAGAGCGTTTAATTGTGAGGAATTCTTCGAGAAATTGTAAGAGTGGAGGGAAAGTGAGAAATTTCTTCCTTCTTGCTACTTCGAAGAGGAATTCTGTGTGCTGTAAAGAAAGAAAGAGATTCAGAGGAACTTCGAGGAGTGTTCATGGGGAGAAATTAGAGATAAGTTATTTACTTGTTGTAGTTTGTATGACTTTGATTTTAGGAGTGTTCTTAGGAGAAATTTAGAAATAAGTTATTTACTTGTTATAGTTTGCATGACTTTGATTTTATATATGAATTCTAAGTTGTGTTATGTTTTCCCCATGAGTTCTGAGTAGTTTTCTCTGTTTTACTCTTTGTCTCGAGATTTGTGAAATGGTGATTTGAATTGGTGAAACCATGAAAATGTTTAAGAAATTGTGATNTAATGTTTTGGCCCAAAATTGAGGAGCGAGGAAGTCCGAGAGAGAGTTCCTGGAGGTTAGAAAGGTTCCAATAGTGTATAAAAATTGTGAGGAATTCTTCGAGTGATTGTAAGAGTGGAGGGAAAGTGAGAGATTTCTTCCTCCTTGCTGCTTCGAAGAGGAATTTAGATTGTAAGAGTGGAGGGAAAGTGAGAGATTTCTTTCCTCTTCCACTTCGAAGAAGAATTCTGTGTGCTGTAAAGAAAGAAAGAGATTCAGAGGAACTTCGAGGAGTCCACTTCGAAGAAGAATTCTGTGTGCTGTAAAGAAAGAAAGAGATTCAGAGGAACTTCGAGGAGCAATATTATGAGGAATTCTTCGAGAAATTGTAAGAGTGGAGGGAAAGTGAGAGATTTCTTCCTCCTTGCTGCTTTGAAGAGGAATTATGTGTGTTGTAAGGAAAGGAAGAGATTCAGAGGAACTTCGAGGAGTTTTCTTGGAGAGAAATCGTGCGATGTAAAGAAATGAAGAGATTCAGAGGAACTTCAAGGAGTGTTCTTGGGGAGAAATTTAGAAGATTGTAAGAGTGGAGGGAAAGTGAGAGATTTCTTTCTCCTACACTTCAAAGAGGAATTCTAGATTGTAAGAGTGGAGGGAAAGTGAGAGATTTCTTTCCTCTTGCAATATTATGAGGAATTCTTCGAGAAATTGTAAGAGTGGAGGGAAAGTGAGAGATTTCTTCCTCCTTGCTGCTTCAAAGAGGAAATGTGTGCTGTAAAGAAAGGAAAAGATTCAGAGGAACTTCGAGGACTGTTCTTGGGGAGAAATTTAGAGATAAGTTATTTACTTGTTATAGTTTATATGGCTTTGATTTTATTTATAANTCCTTGGAAGTTGGGTGCAAATAAATAGGGAAATAAAATTATCGGGCGTAGAATTGGAGATTTCTCTTGGAAGTTGGGTGCAAATAAATAGGGAAATAATATTATCGGGCGTAGAATTGGAGATTTTCAAAGCCCTCGGAAGTTGGGTGCAAATAAATAGGGAAATAATATTATCGGGCGTAGAATTGGAGATTTTAGATTAGAAGTTGGGTGCAAATAAATAGGGAAATAAAATTATCAGGCGTAGAATTGGAGATTTTAGAGGAAAGTTGGGTGCAAATAAATAGGGAAATAAAATTATCGGGCGTAGAATTGGAGATTTTAGAGTGAAAAGTTGGGTGCAAATAAATATGGAAAAAAAATTATCGAGCGTAGAATTGGAGATTTTAGAGTGACAGACTAAAATCCCCAATTTGGTGCAAATAAATAGGGAAATAAAAATTATCGAGCGTAGAATTGGAGATTTTAGAGTGGAAAGCTAAAATCCTCAATTTGGTCCTATCATTTGGGTGTTGAAGTGTAGATGTTAGCCCTCAGGCAACTAAAATCTTCCAATTTGGTCCTATCGTTTGGGTACTGAAGTGTAGATGTTAGCCCTCAGGGGAGGGGAACGCAATTTGGTCCTATCATTTGGGTGCTGAAGTGTAAATGTTAGCCCTCATGTGAGGGGAACGTGGGGGTCCTATCGTTTGGGCATAGAATTGGAGATTTTAGAGTGACAGACTAAATCCCTAATTCATCAGGGCATAGAATTGGAGATTTTAGAGTGACAGACTAAAATCCTCAATTCGGTCCTATCGGTTGGGTTAGAATTGCAGATTTTAGAGTTTCAGACTAAAATCCCCAATTCGGTCCTATCGTTTGGGTGCTGATGTGTAGATGTTAGCCCTCATGAGAGACTAAAATCCCCAATTTGGTCCTATCGTTTGGGTGCTGAAGTGTAGATGTTAGCCCTCAGATAAGGGGAACATGGGAGCTCCAAAGTGAGAGCCGGTATCCTCCCAGCCTAGCCACAAATTCAGAAACTAAAATCCTCAATTCGGTCCTATCGTTTGGGTGCTGAAGTGTAGATGTTAGCCCTCAGGTGAGTGACAGAATAAAATCCTCAATTCGGTCCTATCGTTTGGGTGCTGAAGTGTAGATGTTAGCCCTCAGGCGAAGAGCGTGGGAGCTCCGAAGTGAGAGCCGATATCCTCCCAGCCTAGCCGCAAATTTAGTAAATTCCTCAATTCAGTCCTATCGTTTGGGTGTTGAAGTGTAGATGTTAGCCCTCAGGTGAGGGGAACGTGAAAGCTCCAAAGTGAGAGTCGGTATCCTCCCAGCCTAGTTACAGAATCAGTAACCAAGCATAGGATTAGTCAATGTTCTTTATGTCTGGACCAAAGGGTAAGTCATATCGTTTGGGTGCTGAAGTGTAGATGTTAGCCCTCAGGCGAGGGGAACGTGGGAGCTCAATTCAATCCTATCGTTTGGGTGTTGAAGTGTAGATGTTAGCCCTCAGGCGAGGGGAACGTGGGAGCTCTGAAGTGACAGCCGGTATCCTCCCAACCTAGCCGCAGAATCAGTAACCAAACATAGGATTAGTCAACGTTCTTTATGCCTGTACCAAAGGGTAAAAAATATGTATGCTCTTATTTGACATAATATAATTGAACTAATTCATTTTATCCATTCACTATAATTTTTTGGCAAGGAGAATAATGCTTTCTTTTATATTGAATATCACAATTAAACGTTATTCTCTATAATTAGTTACTATTCAAAATTATCTACTTATTTCAATTGCCTATTAGTGACAGATAAACAACTTGAACGTTGTTGTAGAAAGTATTACTTTTTATTAAATCTTAGTCCGTTGTATTCTATTTCTCCCTGTGGGATTGATATCCAGGACTCCATTAGAGCCCTATATTACTTGAGCGATACATATACTTGCGTTGACAAATTTGACAAGACTCCATTAGAGCCCTATATTACTTGAGCGATACGTATACTTGCGTTGACAAATTCGACTTGAACTCCATTAGAGCCCTATATTACTTGAGCGATACGTATACTTGCGTTGACAAATTTGACTTTATTGAATATTATATCTATATATCTTTATTAAATCAAACATTATTGAATATTATATCTATACATCTATATATATATATATATAAAGTCGCAGTCAAGTTTTTGGCATCGTTGCTGGAATTTAAATCTTCTAGTAGAGTTATCAAATTCTTGTAATTGTTGACTTACAAAAAGGTCGGTCATCCACTATAACACATGAATAACAAATAAATGAAGATTTTTTAGGTGCTTTGATGAGATCAATAAAATTTCAATAATACACAAAAAACACATAAATAACACACAAATAACACATCAATAATACAATAATAACACATTATTAGAGGTTATTTAATAAAACAACAATAATATGTGAATAACACATCAATAATATAACAATAACCATCTGGTTATGTAGGTGTCATCTACATGTGTTTTGTCGTGTTATGAATGTGTTATTTGTGTGTTATTGCTGTGTAAATTAAGTGATCAAATCGATAACAACCAAAACATCTATTGATGTTTTATTGTTGGGTTATGAAGGTGTTGTTTAGGTGTTATGGTTGTTTACAGAGCAAACACATCTCAAAACTACTTCCATTATTAATGTGTTATTGGTGTGTTATTTATATATTATTGATGTGTTATTAATGTATTATTGATGTATTATTGATGTGCTATTAATGTGTTATTGAGCTAAGAACATCATTGAAACAAAAGTAATCTTTTTTGATTTGTTACTCATATGTCTTGCAGGTAATATTGAGGTGTTATTGATGTTTAAACAATGATAATACATTAGAAGCTCCTTCGTAACACATGAACACATCGATAACAATTAAAATGTATCTCCATATGGGTGTTGATAAGGCGTTGTTTGGATTATTTTGGGCTGCTGTTGCTTTGGTAGTTGTGGCCCCAATTAATGTGTTTGATCCCTTTATTTTGTAGGATTATGAGCGCAAGAACTTTCAACTGTAGATGTCGTCAATCTGCAGTAATAGACGCATTGAATACAATTAAACATATCATTTCAGAAGAGACAATGAATAATTTAAGGAAAATGGGACTGTTCAATTTTTTTTGTTATGTCGCCATATCCCCAGGGTAATGTGATGACATTATACATTTTGATATGTTGGGATCATGAGAGGAGGCTCTTCAAATGGTCTAATTATTAGGTGCGGAGGGCGCCCGCAGAGCTGCGCGCGCCCTCCGCATGCAATAATCGCTCCTTCAAATGAGAGGGAAAAAGATCAAATCTCTTGCCGACCATGTGGCTCTGATGATTGACATGCCAAGTAGAGGAGAGCTAGTTAAATGGAGGAAAACTTCTTCGTCTAGCGTGGATGCCAGACAAATAAATGATCAACTGAAATTGTTTTTTGCAGAAAGATATTCCACCTCTCCCTTTCAGGAGTTATATTTGAAGTTCTTACTAACTAATTTATTTTTTAATTCAAGTAATTTTAGTGTGCCCGCGAGCCTTTATTCTTTTGCTGAAAATGCAGAAAATTTTTCTTCTTTTAATTGGTCCGCTGCTCTATGTGAAATGATCATCGATCAGGTGAGCATCGCCGCAACTAAATTAAGACAGAGTAAGTCATTAGGATATATCTAAGGGTTTGTATTTCTTTTAATGGTAAGTATATGTTGTTTACATTAAACATTTTCGTTTTGAAGATTTATTTTCTTGTATTTACTATTACATACCTGTTTATGGTATTTGACATCCTCAGCTATGTTTTTACGAGCATACATCATTTTTTACTCTTGTCGCACCTGATGCCAGACCTCGCATGCTGAGGTGGTCCAAAAATTCTGGTTGGACGATAACGTAGATTCATGAAGCCTTTAGAATGCTTGATCATGTACAAGTTAGTCGTTTTTGTCCTTATAATATTGAATGCTGAGGTTACTGATTTATTTCATTGAATTTTTATGTAGGTTAGGGTACTCCCACGTCATGAAGCTGCCGCCCGACCATCATCACCCCAATCTCATGGCATGAGACTGAGTGTTTCAAGTGAACTCACACCATAAGCCACATATGCACCGCCAAGGAAAGAATTTGAACTAATAATTGAGCTGCTGCAAGGTTAGGAGAAGATGACTCTTGATTTGCAAGAATCAATGAAAGCTCAAGATAAGATTTCAATTGATTTACAAAAATTAATGAATATAATGAATAAACAATTATTTGACCTGACAACGATGTTTGAGAAATTGGATAGAACCAAAGCTGATAAAGCTCTAGAAATAAATCCGTCGGAAACACATGAATCCTCAGGCCCAAGGGTTATGTCCAGTTTGGAAAAGAGGACAATGGGTTCTTCGGAGTTGACAACTGAATTAAAACGAACAAAGGAAATAGGAGATGTTGTTGGAGAACAACATTTAGAAGATGCCTCGAACATGGAGTGCGTAACAGATAATGTACAAGATGGAATAATAGATATACCAGAAAAAATAATTGATGTGGAAGACAACGTAAGCACTGGCGATGCAACAATAAAGGAAGATCCCGTAGAGGTCGAACGAACACTGATGGATGTTCTTCAGTCGCTCGCCCATATTGTAAGCTGCTATTTACATTGTGATACCCATCTCCTACTATGATACAATTTTATATATGTTTTGTTCGTTTGCAGGCTCGACATCCCTCACAAGACTGCAAATTTGAATAACATTAACACGTAGTCAGAAAGGGTACAAGCATAAATCCAAATAAGACCAACATAAAGACACAATAACACAAACATAAAAACATAATAACACCATAATAACATTATAATAACACCAACATAATAACAAATTAACATCAACATAACACCATAATAACATCAGCATAACACCAGCATATCACCAATATATCACCAGCATTTCACCAGCATATCACCAACATAACACTGACAATGCATGCATGAGGATAATTCTACATTAACACCACTACATTAACACCATCACATTAACACTTACAATAACAACATAATAATTGCTTAGACTCTCACATAACTACTACACAACACCACCCAATACACTACGTTAACACCAAAATTAACATCATCATAAGCCAACTATTATACCACAATAACAATACTACATCAAAAGCAAAAAACAACAATAACACCTGAGTAACAACATAATAAGACCAGCACAACCAGAATAATACTGGAATAACACAAGTGTAACACAATAATAACACAAGCTTAACAACATAATAACACAAAAATCGCACAAGTAAAACACCAATAAAAGGCCTAATAAGACCGATACCAGTAAAAATAAATGATAACACCCCAAACCAAACAACATAACCCTAACCTAACATAAAACTAGAAATCATTAGGGTGCAAAATATTTTTTTCCGTTGAGAATGATGGTGGAAGTCCTCCGACATTTCATCGTCCAAGGAGAAGTCCATCAAAACCCTAAACAAAAACCCGAAGAAATATTTCTTCTAAAAACCCTAGCAGTCTGTGTCCGAAGTTGCGAAATATTTCTTCAGCTGACAATAGAACAATAGCTACTCCATCGGGTGCAAAATAATTTTATGAAAGCTGGCGGGAAATTGATCGGGCTGCGTTTCGGGCCGGGTTTAGTGCGTGGTTTTATTTATTTTTCCCTCGTTTTGTCCGTGGGACGCGGTAACATGGCTTCCGTGGATTGGACTCCGCAGACAACTGTTCCTGTGGAGTCCTGAGGTAATATTTCTTCCCTTCATGGACCTAGCAAGTATGGTTTCTATCTTATGTCCACCCTGGCCACAACCCAATCCTCATCTGCATCCGCTCTTCTTTGGCATCAAAGACTAGGCACCTAAATCATGCTGTCACAACGACTATTCTCGAGACCAACCACATCAAAGCTAGTCCATTTTATACTTTACATTGTAGTGAATTTAACTCTTTTGAGAGTCATCAACAGTTTTTTAATACTTATGTTTCAGTTCCTCAAGTAGCTTTGATTTAGTTCATTTTGATGTATGAGATCCAGCACCCACACCTTCTTTACAAGGCTATAAATATTATATTTTGTTGATTGAGGACAATTCCAAATTTACTTGGGTGTTTCCTATGCTTGCAAAATCTGAAGCAACACATTAATTTATTCTCTTCCACGAACTTATTCAAAATCATTTCATTGCTATCATCAAAATCTTACGATCTGATAGAGGTGGGGAATACAATTCCCATTTGTTGCAAAACTAGCTGAACTTCCATGGCATAATTCACCAATTCAGCTGTCCCTATACCCCCCAACAAAATAGGGTTGCCGAGAGGAAACATCATCACCTTATTGAAATGACGTGAACCCTTCTCCTCACCGCCCATCTTACAAATTTTGAGACTGCAGCTGTCTTCACCACCGCCTATCTCATAAATCGAATGCCGTCCAAAACAACCAAATTAAAAACTTCGTATGAACTTTTTTATCATAAACCACCTGCATACACCCACCTCTACACTTTTTGATGCCTATGCTTTCTTTGGAAAAAACCCAAGCTCTACACAAACTAGCTCCTCTCTGCCCGCCTTGTATATTCATTGGCTATCCACCTCAATACAAAGGATACTATTGCTACAACACTCGAACCCAGGAAATCATCATCTCACGGCATGTTCTTTTCAATGAAACAGTTTTTTCCTTTCCGAACTTCAATTTCTCCATATACCACCACCCACAGCTACATCTCACTGAACCTGCTCCTCCCTACCTCACACAATCCCACCCTTCCCGTAACTATTGCTAACAATTACACATCTTCCTCTCGTCCAGATCATACAGCTACCACCACATCCCATACCATTCTAGCTTCTGAAATCATTCCTGCTACAACTTCCACCATACCCGATCTTTTTCCTTCACCTCCTCCAGCACCTTCACAATCCAAACCACATCTATCCAAACAGCCAATGACGATTCGTCTTCAAACCAGATATCTCAAACCAAAATAAATTCTCAACGAGTCCAGCATTGGATCCTGCGAACTATCAGCAAGCAAAAAATCATCTCCACTGGCATAAATCCATGTCTAAGGAGTTTGAAGCCCTTCAACGGCAAGGAATATGGGTTATTGTTGATCCTCGACCCCAAGCTAATATTTTTGGCTGTAAATGGGCATACAGAACCATATACTCTCAAGGTGACACACCCACCAAATTCGAAGGTCATTTGTTGCACAAGGGTTCAAACAACAACATGGTACTCAGTATATCGAAACCTTCAGCCCAGTCGCCAAAAGACCAACTATTCAAATTCTACTCTCGGTTGCTACCCACCATCAATGGCCGATTCAACAACTCGATGTCTCCAATGCATTTCTTCACGACTCCTTGGATGAAACCGTTCATATGCGTCAACCTCAAGGCTTCCAACATTCGACCAAGGTATGTCTTCTTAAAAAAGCTATTTATGGTCTTAAACAGACACAAAGGAAATGGTACTTAATTCTTATCTGTCACTTGATCAGTCGAGGCTTTCATTTAAGCTCCGCCGATCCCTCCTCCTTTTCTATCTCCAAAACTGAATCGTCATTTATTCTCTTGTCTACGCGGATGATATTCTCATAACAATCCCTCCACTATCACGAATCTCATTCAAACACTCAATTCCAAATTCTAACTGAAGGACCTTGGCCCCATTTCAACATTTCTCGGCACCAAACCTTCTACATCCACAACCTCCTTCAACAACTTGGAATGTCAAATTGTGAACCAATAAACACCTTGTTCCCCTTAAGCTTCAACCCGACCACAACAACAATCAAGAATTACATAATCTCACTCAATGTCGTCAACTAGCTGGATCCCTAAAATTCCTCACAATCACCCGACCCGACATTGCGTTCACCATCAACTACGTCTGTCAACAAGTGCACCTCCCCCTTATCCACCATTTTCAACTCATAAAGCGCCTACTACGCTATCCCAAGGGAACAATTAACTTCAGTTTTCCCATCATCAAAGGTGATTTACAGCTCCGCACTTACTCCGACTCTGACTGGGCATGTGATTCCAAGATCACCGCTCCACCGACGACTTTTGTACCTTTCTCGGTAATACTCTTATCTTATGAACTTTTCAAAAGCAAAATACAGTGGCACAATCCTCCTCCAAAGTTGAATATTGAGCTCTCGTAGCGGCTACAATGGATGTTCTTTGGCTCAGACGGCTTCTATAAGAGTTTCACATACCTGCTGCCACTTTTACACCGATCTTCTGTGACAACACCTCGGCAATTTCTATCGCTCTAAAATCCATATTGCTTGAACGAAACATGTTGAGATTGCTACCACTTTATCTGGGGTCACATCGTATAGTGCGCAGCTCAAATTCAACACATCAACTCCTCAGATCAAGTTGCTGACATCTTCACTGAGCGCCACTCCGAATCAGCCTTCCATGCACTTCTACAAAAGCTCACTATCACTTCACTTAATAGTCAGCTTAAGGGGGATAACAGCCCTATACCCATAGGCAACAAAATGGGCATATGCGATTCCAGTTCTCTGCTAACCAACTGAGTTGGGGACTACTACTCTTCTCTAGAATTGTCTACTCGCATTATATATATGTATACTTTTTACTGTAATAGTAATCTCTCTAGCTGTAAGGATACATTTACCTTTCACCTGCTGTTATAGATAGTTTGATACTGATTATAGAGATTCAATACAGCAGCTTACATTCACTTACTATTAGTGTCTAACATGATTACTTGTATAAAACTCAATTCACATGTATTTACACATCTAACACCTATGCTTACATTTTTTACGCATATGCCTCCTTATCTATACATGAACTATGTATTTCACTTTTCAAAAGTTAAAAGAAGTGGTTTTTTTTTTATGTGAGATGAAAGATTTGGATGGTATAATTGAAAAGGTAAAAGTTTAGATGTTAGATATGTAAATACTTCAGAACTGGGTGGTATGTATGTAAACGCCCTTTCGTTTATTACTTAGTCTTGCTTTTCTCATGTACAGTTTTGAGAACAATCCTCGTTTGGAAGGGCCGGAGCTACTTGGTCTCGCATCCTACGACACAAACTGCTGAAGGCACAAGGGGCGATGTGCAAAACATGAATTACAGCTTTAAAAAAAATGGTCCATCTTATAATACATAATCTTAGCTATAAATATATGTTTGTGAGCAACTGGAGGAACTACATTTCCTTAATTTGTATGTAGATAGTAGGCTTATACAATGTTATGTAATTTTGTGTTGAAGAAAACAAGCTAATTAGCTAACTACTTTGTTCTATTAATTATGGTGTTTGCTTGTGAAAATGAAGTATAATCTTGTTACTATGTCCACATGAGAAATTTAAATATTTGGATGGTGTTGATTGATAAAATGCTGATTTTATATGTAAATGTATTTCCTTTTTTATCACCAACACTCGACTTCATATGATAAACAAACTTTAATATTTACATTAGAATTATTGCTATCACATATTTTCTTAAAAAGTAAAATATATCTTTTCATGCCAATGATAAATATAAATATGAAAATTTAGTTGTTGGATGTATAAATACATAAGAATTATGTGGTATGATATGTAAGTTTGTTTCTCTTTATAAAATTATGTTNTTGATTGTATATGATAAACAAAGTCACATTAGAATTATTGCTATCACATATTCATGCCAATGATAAATATAAATATGAAAATTTAGGTGTTGGATGTATAAATACATAAGAATTATGTGGTATGATATGTAAGTTTGTTTCTCTTTATAAAATTATGTTAAACTTTTTAACACATCTCAATTGAATGATAGGCTTTTACAATGTATTTTTAAGTCACGTGATATCTTTAATTAATATTAGGTTTCAGGCATGTTTCAATTTAGTGATTTTTATATATCAATTGTTTTAAAATATTTCTAAAATTTTAAATATAATATTTTAATTACTTAAAATTTCAAATATAATAATTTATTCATTAAAAATTTTATAAGTTTAGGAGGGAAATTGTAATGAAAAAATAGTTAAATGTTTTTTTTTTAAATTTTAAAATAGTATAAGTGTGATTGTTAAATTTAAAATATAATTAATATTAAAAATTAAATTTTAAGGGGCAATATTATGTATAAAAATTATAAAATCTTTTTAGATAAAATTAAATTATTCAAAATAACAGCTGAAATTTAATATATTATTAAAATTGATCGTGACACGAACCACAACACGAGAGGGAGCGCAAAGCAAATATCTGGACTCTTATATATTTATTATTAATTAAAATTTCAGTTTCCAGTGCTGTAGGTGCGCAATGACGTGGCTGCCACTCTCCGCGTTCCGACCGCGTCGAGGGTAAAATCGTAACTTTAGCAACTAGCCCAATGGTCCATCCCCTGCTTTTAATGGAGCCCACGCCATGAGGGCAAAATCGTAACATTCACATGACAATTTCGTAAATTACGGAGTATATTGGAAGATTCACCTTTATTTATTTTTAAGAATTATTATACATCATATATGCATAATATTCCAAATTTATGAATGAATGAAATTTAAATAGATACTATTTTATTTTTCATCCATTTCGTTGCCCATGCTTTTGGCTTACTCACCGTTCGATTAATATCCAACGGTCGTAAGTAACTACGCTGCTGGTTTTTAAAAAGATAAAACCAAGAATGAGAAAATGGAAGTTTGCAGGGGTATTTTTGTAAAAAAACAGTAATTAACTATTATTAAGAATCTGTTAACCAGGATTAGAAGGGTTTAATGAGGGCCATTGGTTTTTAATGAAGCGGCCATCTCAGATATAAATTTAGAGACAGCGGGCATTGAAAGAGGCCGCCCCTGCAGCTGAAGGCGCTAGATTCCTTTCTCTCTCCAAGGATTTCCCTCTCTTCTCTGCTCTCGGTGTGAGCTCCAAGCAATCATGACTGAGCAGCTCACGGATGAACAGATCTCTGAGTTCAAGGAGGCATTCAGTTTGTTTGACAAGGATGGGGACGGTAAGCTGCTTCGATCTTCGTTTTTTTTTTGCCTGGTTTTGTGTTGGATCTGAAGGATCTATTGTGATTTTGATTTTTTCCAACTTCATCTGTTGGCATCTGGGCTTTTCAATCGGGATTTCGGTGATTTTGTAGACTTAGGAATGGCTCTGTCTGTTTTGGTGGAGTTGGGTCGTTGCGGGGGATTATGCATTTGAATATTTGATTGATGTGCGTTCTTTCTTTTCTCTGCAAGAAATTAAATTAAAAGAAGGTAAAAATCTGACGGCTGTGGTAAGGATATGAGCTACTGTTTATTGAAAGGATTCATGTAATAGAAATGCAATGGATCAATATAAACGAATGAAGGATACTTTAGGTACTAGGTTAAAGGATATGGTGTTTTGCGAAGGATAGGTTTTACAAAGTACTGAAGAAGGATAAATNTTACGCTGCTGGTTTTTAAAAAGACAAAACCAAGAATGAGAAAATGGAATTTTGTAGGGGTATTTTTGTAAAAAAACAGTAATTAACTATTATTAAGAATCTGTTAACCCGGATTAGAAGGGTTTAATGAGGGCCATTGGCTTTTAATGAAGCGGCCATCTCAGATATAAATAAAGAGACAGCGGGCGTTGAAAGAGGCCACCCGTGCAGCTGAAGACGCTAGATTTCTTTCTCTCTCTAAGGATTTCCCTCTCTTCTCCGCTCTCGGTGTGAGCTCCAAGCAATCATGACTGAGCAGCNTAAGAGACAGCGGGCGTTGAAAGAGGCCACCCGTGCAGCTGAAGGCGCTAGATTCCTTTCTCTCTCTAAGGATTTCCCTCTCTTCTCCGCTCTCGGTGTGAGCTCCAAGCAATCATGACTGAGCAGCTCACGGACGAACAGATCTCTGAGTTCAAGGAGGCATTCAGCTTGTTTGACAAGGATGGGGACGGTAAGCTGCTTCGATCTTCGTTTTTTTTGCCTGTTTTTGTGTTGGATCTGAAGGATCTATTGTGATTTTGATTTTTTTCAACTTCATCTGTTGGGATCTGGGTTTTTCAATCGGGGTTTCGGTGATTTTGTAGACTTAGGAATGGCTCTGTCTGTTTTGGTGGAGATGGGTGGTTGCGGGGGATTATGCATTTGAATATTTGATTGATTGACGTTCTTTCTTTTCTCTGCAAGAAATTAAATTAAAAGAGGGCAAAAATCTGACGGCTGTGGTAAGGATACGAGCTACAGTTTATTGAAAGGATTCATGTATTGGAAATACAATGGACAATTTAATCCAATGAAGGATAATTTAGGTACTAGGTTAAAGGATATGGTGTTTTGCGAAGGATAGGTTTTACAAAGTACTGANATTATTGAAAGGATTCATGTAATAGAAATTAGAAATGCAATGGATCAATATAATCGAATGAAGGATAATTTAGGTACTAGGTTAAAGGATATGGTGTTTTGCGAAGGATAGGTTTTACAAAGTACTGAAGAAGGATGAATGAAGAACTAGACTCAAATTGTTTGGCTAATAATGAGAGGGGTGGAGAATAGGGTGATGACTATTAATTATTTAATTATGTCTTCATTAAATGCATTGACTATTTTTACTCCTCCAGTTGGAATTATTGGCATTATCATCTACACCATCGCCATCATTATCAACCTTATCCAACCATTTGAGTTGTCTTTCTAAATCCTCATCCTCTATCATTTCCTCTGAATATATACATATTTTCTTTTAATATATGTAAGATTTAATCTCAATATCATCAAAATATGTTTAGAAGATATTTTCTATTAGAACAAGATACTCTCAAACACACACACACACACACACTTAATTTTATATAATTAGTGGGGATGATAGAATGGGTTATGAAAGGATTTGATTCAGAGAAGTAAATANTCTTGGAAAGCACAAAATCTGGTAGTTGATTTTCTATCAGTCGGATAGCATCCTCTGTCCAAGCTGCCTAAGCTATAATCTGTAGATAGATTGGTAAGCCGTAGTGAATAGTGCCTTTTAGATAGCAGCTAAGTTGTTTTGTTTATAGTGTAGTTGGAGTATCATGCGTGTGTTCTAGCAATGGCAATTATTTGTATATCTGATGTTGAAACATGTGATGGTTAATACCGGAACTGGAGGGTGATCAATTTCAGACTCGAGAGATGGGTAATGGAGGATGATCTCGAGCATATTGAGCTTGGAATGAGGGCTGAAACTGAGCTATTACTTGGTAAATGTTTTGGGTGTCGCTACCTATGATCAACTGGTCGTCTGTATAGAGAAATGGGTACCTTGTTTTGCGAAGTATTTGTTATGAGCTACTGTTTATTGAAATGATGTATGTAATTGAAGTAGAATGGATAGATAGATCAGTGAAGATCAGTGATGAGATAATTGAGATTGAATCTGCAGCTTCCTATTGTGCTCAGAGTATATCGATGGGCTTCATTCAGTTTAAACATAGAAATATCATGCATTTACTGCTCTAATTTAAACAGAGAAAAATCCATGCATTCAATGTTGTGCTTTCAGTTTGTTGTTTTCTGATTGTGTCACGAAATCAGAACCATCCATCGAACTTTTATCATCTGCAGACAAATTATGTGGGGATATTTGATTGGTGTACTAGTTTATTACATTCCGTTTTCTTTATATTTCAACTTTTTTTATGCTTAATTTGAAGTAAAAGACGGGACATTTACTTGCAGACCACACAATTCTTACATATTTAGTTATCCAACACTAAACATTCATATTTGCATGCTTACCGTTCAAATCTTTAATATCACATCAAAAATACCACCATCACTACTTCATGCAGAGAATGATTGTACGACACCAACCTGTTATGTTACATTAGATTTTTGTTGTCTCTATGAAAATTCCTATAAAAGAAATACAGAGTACAGTTGGGAGATTTGAAATATTCTAAAACTTTTATTTTCTTTGTCCTTTCTAAATCTCATTCATGATTCCTGCATGCGCCTCTTGAGGCTGCTCACTCATCTCCCGGTGCCCTCTCTCAAACGCGTTTCAATGCATCTGAAATATATCATAGCAAGTAAGGTGTTATATATATAAATATATAATAATTGTGCGATATGAATGTAAAAGCCTCCTAAATAAATTTGTATGAGGAATGAACCATCTCCATCTATTGTGTTTTTCCAAACATAAATCTCGAGCAATAAATCAATAGAGGGTGATTGATGTTTTCTCATACAAACGAATATCTTGGAAACCCAAATTTTAACTCTTAAAAATTCTGTGATGTATAAGATGGAAAATCACTTACAATTTCTCAAAATTTTCAAACTTTGNGTTGATCGAGACATGAAAAATAAACTAGCATTGGTCGCGAACCACAACACAAGAGGGAGCACAAACCAAATATCTGGACTCTTATATATTTATTATTAATTAAATTTTCAGTTTCCATTGCTGTAGGTGCGCAATGACGTGGCTGCCACACTCCNATTGATCGAGACATGAAATATAAACTAGCATTAGTCGCGAACCACAACACAAGAGGGAGCACAAACCAAATATCTGGACTCATATATATTTATTATTAATTAAATTTTCAGTTTCCATTGCTGTAGGTGCGCAATGACGTGGCTGCCACACTCCGCGTCCCGACCGCGTCGAGGGTAAAATCGTAACTTTAGCAACTAGCCCAGTGGTCCATCCCCTGCTTTTATGGAGCCCGCACCATGAGGGCAAAATCGTAACATTCGCACGACAATATCGTAAATTACGGAGTATATTGGAAGATTCACCTTTATTTATTTTTAAGGATTATTATACATCATATATGTATAATATTCCAAATATATGAATGAATAAAATTTAAATAGATACTATTTTATTTTTCATCCATTTCGTTGCCCATGCTTTTGGCTTACTCACCGTTCGATNGACCTTTATTTATTTTTAAGGATTATTATACATCATATATGCATAATATTCCGAATATATGAATGGATAAAATTTAAATAGATGCTATTTTATTTTTCAACCATTTCGTTGCCCATGCTTTTGGCTTACTCACCGTTCGATTAATATCCAACGGTCGTAAGTAATTACGCTGCTGGTTTTTAAAAAGACAAAACCAAGAATGAGAAAATGGAATTTTGTAGGGGTATTTTTGTAAAAAAACAGTAATTAACTATTATTAAGAATCTGTTAACCCGGATTAGAAGGGTTTAATGAGGGCCATTGGCTTTTAATGAAGCGGCCATCTCAGATATAAATAAAGAGACAGCGGGCGTTGAAAGAGGCCACCCGTGCAGCTGAAGACGCTAGATTTCTTTCTCTCTCTAAGGATTTCCCTCTCTTCTCCGCTCTCGGTGTGAGCTCCAAGCAATCATGACTGAGCAGCTCACGGACGAACAGATCTCTGAGTTCAAGGAGGCATTCAGCTTGTTTGACAAGGATGGGGACGGTAAGCTGCTTCGATCTTCGTTTTTTTTTGCCTGGTTTTGTGTTGGATCTGAAGGATCTATTGTGATTTTGATTTTTTTCAACTTCATCTGTTGGGATCTGGGTTTTTCAATCGGTATTTCGGTGATTTTGTAGACTTAGGAATGGCTCTGTCTGTTTTGGTGGAGATGGGTGGTTGCGGGGGATTATGCATTTGAATATTTGATTGATGTGCGTTCTTTCTTTTCTCTGCAAGAAATTAAATTAAAAGAAGGTAAAAATCTGACGGCTGTGGTAAGGATATGAGCTACTGATTATTGAAAGGATTCATGTAATAGAAATTAGAAATGCAATGGATCAATATAATCGAATGAAGGATAATTTAGGTACTAGGTTAAAGGATATGGTGTTTTGCGAAGGATAGGTTTTACAAAGTACTGAAGAAGGATGAATGAAGAACTAGACTCAAATTGTTTGGCTAATAATGAGAGGGGTGGAGAATAGGGTGATGACTATTAATTATTTAATTATGTCTTCATTAAATGCATTGACTATTTTTACTCCTCCAGTTGGAATAATTGGCATTATCATCAACACCATCGTCATCATTATGAACCTTATCCAACCATTTGAGTTGGCTTTCTAAATCCTCATCCTCTATCATTTCCTCTGAATATGTACATATTTTATTTTATTTATTATATGTAAGATTTAATCTCAATATCATCAAAATATGTTTAGAAGATATTTTCTATTAGAACAAGATACACACATACACTTAATTTTATATTATTAGTGGGGATGATAGAATGGGTTATGAAAGGATTTGATTCAGAGAAGTAAATATATGTTAATAATTTATACTTAATTTTGCAGGAGTATTTAAGAAATGAGAGGAATATTAATTACTTCCAAAATATGGAACTACATAATATAGTTGGCTCAAAACTTCCCTAAGAAATCATATATCAGGCTGCAGCTCTAGACATGGTTTATCCTAGTGGCTTTTCTGAATTATCCTTGTTTTAGGGCGATGCCTATACCTTTTGAAAAAAAATTATCAAAGCTTTAGTTTAGATCTATCCTGGGAATAAAAATTGGTATTTTCCTTCTAGAATTTCCTATGGATCAAAATCTAATGTGTCAAATTATGTGTACTCTGTTTGGCTGTTCTAAAATCAACCTGATATTTATTTTTTGGTCACAAAAAGCATTTTCCATTGCTTTTAATTCTTGAATTGTTGGCCCTGCTTCACAGAGTTATCTCTATTGTTAGAAGCAGAGGTATTGATATCATGATTACTTGAGATTCCAACGATTGAGATTTGAGCTCACAAATAGTGGCCAATTGGTTGTAAAGATAGTGAAGAATCTCAAGGGATTGGGTTTTCACGCTGCTAAACAAAATAAGTATTGGAAGGTCAAGGGTGAGAAAAATAAATGAATATTTATTGCTTTAATGTAGCGTATAAGGAGAAAGGGAAGCATGATAAGGAGAAAGATTGTGGTAGCAGGAAGGAGAAGGAGAAAGCAAACTTATTTGGGAATGAAAGCAGCCACACTGTTGGAGTCGATTCAATATTTCCATTAAAAGATAATAGTGAGAGTAGTGAATACTATGTATCTTTTCTTCAGTCTTTCAACTTGAATACAAGACACTTTATATGGAGTAAATAACATAATGTAGGATTCTAGAAGCAGAGTTTGCTTCAGAGTATATGGTTGTGATTGAGTGGGTGTTATAGGGGAACAATTGAGATGAATGCATTATGTGGGAGAGAAAGTGGTTTTGTAGCTTATAACGTTGTGCTTCTTCTCGAATTGATGGTATGGTCATGATTAAGGGCCTGTTTGGGGCGGCTTATTGGTGTGCGGTTAGCGGTATGAAAACGCCGTTAAGGTGTTTGAAAAACGCGTTCGACACAAATTATTCCTGCCGCTCATACGCACTTACGAGATTTCGTTAACAAAAGCAGAAGCGGGGAAGGAGCCGCGTCCTAGGTCTGCTTCCCGCATTAGCGTGAAAAATTCCTTCGGTGCGCTCTTGCCCTCGCCCTCGCTGATTCCTTCGTCTCTGGTAGGAGCGGATCGGCTTACCTTCCTCGATAATTTCTGGTTTCTGGTATGAGCGAATCAGAAGAATGAGAAACGGTAGTTTCAGTGGTCACTATAAACCGCGATCCCGTCGTCGCCTTCCCAGCTAGCTCTAATGGAGATAGTATCGCGAAAGTTCGTTCACGAAGACAATCATTTTGGGCGAAACCGGGAGGGATCGCGAAGGTTCGTTCACGAAGGCGATCGATTTTGGGCGAAACCAGGAGGGGGAGTGAAGCCAGGGTTTGGGCTGAGATGAAAATTTTGAGAAAATAAATATTAATTATAATAGATAAATTTACAGATGTATCAAAATTTTAATTATATCATAATTTTAAGAATCTATTATTAATTATATCAAAATTTTAATTATAATTAATTTTTATATCATCAATTTAATTATAATAGATAAATTTGTATGTAATTACTTAATATTTGATCAATGAATAAAAATATATCAAAATTTTATGTTATTTAATAAATTTCTTAGAAATTCTTCATTTATGTAATTAATAATTGATTAATCAAAATTTATTAGCTAATAAGTTAATAGTTTATAAAAAAAAAAAAAATGATTACATATAGTTATGTTACAAAATAATTTCACCAAATAGAGGCAGAATAAACATTTATCCAGCAACAACTATCAATAAGCTATTCTAAATAAGCTCTCATAAAACAAACCAGCTTATTCTGAAAATCTGCAAATTATCAAATTATAAGAATAATTTGCTTATCAGCAGATTATAAATAATCAACAACTGCTCCAAACACATCTTAAGAGTCTGTAGCTTGTTGCATAATTGTTGGTCATGGAGAAATCTTTTATAAAGATATTAAGAAGTTGATGTTGGATGTTATGCATGGTGATGATGTTGCTTTAATGTATCTCGGATAAAGTGGTTGTATCTCAGATAAAGTAGTGGTCAATTATGGTATGATTTATTAGTGCATGAATGAAAACGTTATTGGCAAAGACATGGTTAGAGATAGTGTCATAGTGCAGTGGTGTGGCAATCGGTAGAGTAATTTAAATTTCTTGGAGAAGTTGGTGAAGCCAAACAATGTCTGTGGTTGCTACTGTAAGAGCCCTATATTCTGCTTTAGTGGAACATTTGGCTATTGTGGTCTATTTCTTGACGCCCCATGAAATGAGCATTTGTCCTAGGAAAGCACAAAAACTAGTAGTGGATTTTTTATCAGTCGGATAGCATCCTCTGTCCAAGCTGCTCAAGCTATAATCTGTAGATAGATTGGCAAGCCGTAGTGAATAGTGCCTTTTAGATAGCAGCTAAGTTGTTTTGTTTATAGTGTAGTTGGAGTATTATGCGTGTGTTCTTGCAAAGGCAATTATTCGTATATCTGATGTTGAAACATGTGATGGTTAATACCGGAACAAACCTACCAGTAGCCAATTGAGTTAGGGTGATCAATTTCGGTTGAGACTCGAGAGATTGGTCATGGAGGATGATCTCGAGCATATTGAGCTTGGAATGACAGCTGAAACTGAGCTATTACTTGGTAAATGTTTTGGGTGTCACTACCTATAATCAACTGGTCGTCTGTATAGAGAAATGGGTACCTGTTTTGCGAAGTATTTGTTATGAGCTACTGTTTATTGAAATGATGCATGTAATTGAAGTAGAATGGATAGATAGATCAGTGAAGATCAGTGATGAGATAATTGAGATTGAATCTGCAGCTTCCTGCTGTTCTCAGAGAGTAAATCGGTGGGCTTCTTTCAGTTTAAACATAGAAATATCATGCATTTACTGCTCTAATTTAAACAGAGAAAAATCCATGCATTCAATGTTGTGCTTTCAGTTTGTTGTTTTCTGATTGTGTCACGAAATCAGAACCATCCATCGAACTTTTATCATCTGCAGACAAATTATGTGGGGATATTTGATTGGTGTACTAGTTTATTACATTCCGTTTTCTTTATATTTCAACTTTTTTTATGCTTAATTTGAAGTAAAAGAAGGGACATTTACTTGCAGACCACACAATTCTTACATATTTAGTTATCTAACACTAAACATTCATATTTGCGTGCTTACCACTCAAATCTTTAATATCAAATAAAAAAAACCACCATCACTACTTCATGCAGAGAAGGATTGTATGATACCAAGCTGTTATGTCTCTATGAAAATTCCTATAAAGGAAATACAGAGTACAGTTGGGAGATTTGAAATATCCTAAAAACTTTTATTTTCTTTGTCCTTTCTAAATCTCATTCATGATTCCTGCATGCGTCTCTTGAGGCTGCTCACTCATGTCGGGGTGCCCTCTCTCAACCGCGTTTCAATGCATCTGAAATATATCATAGCAAGTAAAAAAAAAAAAAAATAATACATTTAATTTGCAACCGAAATGCATATTCCAATGACTTTCATCTTACAAGTATTTTTGTTTTGAAAGCACCCAACCAAAAAGCCCCATAAGGAATTCACTAAATAAATTGGAAATTTACATACATGCCGCACCAATCTTATGCATTTATATATCAGACACCTGAAGCTTCACATTTACGTACATAACACTCGAATTTTTAACATCACTTAAAAAATATCATAAATGTAAATAGCAAATATTAGGTGTTATTTATATAAATATATAATAATTGTGCGATATGAATGTAAAAGCCTCCTGAATAAATTTGTATGAGGAATAAACCCTCTCCATCCATTGTGTTTTTCCAAACATAAATCTCGAGCAATAAATCAATAGAGGGTGATTGATGTTTTCTCATACAAACGAATTTAAAAATTCTGTGATGTATAAGATGGAAAATCACTTACAATTTCACAAAATTTTCAAACTGTCAGGCTGCATCACCACCAAGGAGTTGGGTACTGTAATGCGCTCGCTCGGCCAAAACCCGACCGAAGCAGAACTTCAAGACATGATCAATGAGGTCGATGCAGACGGCAATGGANTTCTGAATTATCCTTGTTTTAGGGCGATGCCTATACCTTTTGAAAAAAAATTATCAAAGCTTTAGTTTAGATCTATCCTGGGAATAAAAATTGGTATTTTCCTTCTAGAATTTCCTATGGATCAAAATCTAATGTGTCAAATTATGTGTACTCTGTTTGGCTGTTCTAAAATCAACCTGATATTTATTTTTTGGTCACAAAAAGCATTTTCCATTGCTTTTAATTCTTGAATTGTTGGCCCTGCTTCACAGAGTTATCTCTATTGTTAGAAGCAGAGGTATTGATATCATGATTACTTGAGATTCCAACGATTGAGATTTGAGCTCACAAATAGGGGCCAATTGGTTGTAAAGATAGTGAAGAATCTCAAGGGATTGGGTTTTCACGCTGCTAAACAAAATAAGTATTGGGTGTCGATTTAATAGGGTGAAAGGTCAAGGGTGAGAAAAATAAATGAATATTTATTGCTTTAATGTNCTGTTTTAGGGCGATACCTATACCTTTTGAAAAAAATTATCGAAGCTTTAGTTGAGTATCCTGGGAATAAAAATTGGTATTTTCCTTCTAGAATTTCCTATGGATCAAAATCGAATGTGTAAAATTATGTATACTCTGCTTGGTTCTAAAATTAACCTGATATTTATTTTTTGGTCTCAAAAAGCATTTTCCATTGCTTTTAATTCTTGAATTGTTGTCCCTGCTTCACAGAGTTATCACTATTGTTAGAACCAGAGATATTGATATCATGATTACTTGACATTCCAACGATTGAGATTTGAGCTCATAAATAGTGGCCAATTGGTTGTAAAGATAGTGAAGAATCTCAAGGGATTGGGTTTTCACGCTGCTAAAAAAAAATAAGTATTGGGTGTCAATTTAATAGGGTGAATGGTCAAGGGTGAGAAAAATAAATGAATATTTATTGCTTTAATGTAGTGTATATGGAGAAAGGGAAGCATGGTAAGGACAAAGATTGTGGTAGCAGGAAGGAGAAGGAGAAAGCAAACTTATTTGGGAATGAAAGAAGCCACACTGTTGGAGTCGATTCAATATTTCCGTTAAAAGATAAAAGTGAGAGTAGTGAATACTATGTATCTTTTCTTCAGTATTTCAACTTGAGTACAATACACTTTATATGGAGGAGTAAATAACATAATGTAGGATTCTAGAAGTAGAGTTTGCTTCAGAGTATATGGTTGTGATTGAGTGGGTGTTATAGGGGAACGATTGAGATGAATGCATTACGTGGGAGAGAAAGTGGTTTTGTAGCTTATAATGTTGTGCTTCTTCTCGAATTGATGGTATGGTCATGGTTAAGAGTCTGTAGCTTGTTGCATAATAGTTGGTCATGGAGAGACCTTTTATAAGATATTAAGTAGTTGATGTTGGATGTTATGCATGGTGATGATGTTGCTTTAATGTATCTCGGATAAAGTGGTTGTATCTCAGATAAAGTAGTGGTCAATTATGGTATGATTTATTAGTGCATGGAAGAAAACGTTATTGGCAAAGACATGGTTAGAGATAGTGTCATAGTGGAGTGGTGTGGCAATCGGTGAGTAATTTAAATTTCTTGGAGAAGTTGGTGAAGCCAAACAATGTCTGTGGTTGCTACTGTAAGAGCCCTATATTCTGCTTTAGTGGAACATTTGGCTATTGTGGTCTATTTCTTGACGCCCCATGAAATGAGCATTTGT
>JXCR01073164.1:103757-119035 GCA_002079205.1 Phalaenopsis hybrid cultivar
CTTCAAGACATGATCAATGAGGTCGATGCAGACGGCAATGGAACCATCGATTTTCCCGAGTTCCTCAACCTCATGGCTCGAAAAATGAAAGACACCGATTCCGAGGAGGAGCTCAAGGAAGCCTTTAGAGTCTTCGACAAGGACCAGAATGGATTCATCTCAGCCGCTGAGCTCCGCCATGTCATGACCAACCTCGGCGAAAAGCTCACCGATGAGGAAGTCGATGAGATGATTCGTGAGGCCGACGTCGACGGCGACGGCCAAATCAATTATGAGGAGTTTGTTAAGGTCATGATGGCCAAGTGAAGGAATAGTCATCTTGAATGAGATTATGATGTATGGATGTGTTATTTCCAAGTAGTTGGCTTTGTTGTTTCCTTGGTGCTTGTATTTTCATTGTTCTCTTAACCTATGGTTTCCATGAATCTCTCAATTGATTTCATTTCTATCTATTTGCTAGACTTCGATTTGGTTATGACTATTTTTTAGAAATTTATATGATAAGAAGTAATATTTATGATCGTGTCCGTTAAAGCATTATATTGAAAATTATTAAGGCTGTGTAAAATGAAAAGGTGAACTAAGCATAAGATGAGGCTTACAACAGATTATGCATTGTGAAACATAGTTGTAATGTAAATTTTTCAAAACTATGGTAATGTTTATATTAAGGGTAAACATTAAGATCAAAGCTTCAAATAGTTATGAATGAGCTTAAAAGAAATATTTAAAATGAAGTACAATGAAGTGTTTCATTAACATTTTATATGGTTTTTAATTGGGGCAATTTAGAGTAATTTGAGTCTGTGTATATCATAATAAGGAGATCATTAGGTTGAGTGAGACTGATATTTATGCGAATGTTAATTTAATGTCTTATTGTTGTATGATGACTTGACACACGTAGATGTAATTAGCAAGTAGGAGGGGGCATTAAAGTATTTCTATGTGGAGAAACTCGAAAAGGGAAAAAATCACTGGGCTTAGCCCATCCAAAACATTTCATTATAAACTTCTAATTACAAATAATGTATAATTTTCCCACAACTGGAAGAGTAGAGTTATAACTTCACATCAAATAACTTTATTTTATACAAAATACAAAAAGTTTCAGGAGTTTGGAGAAAATCACAGTGTTTTTGAGTATGTCGGTCATAACTCGTAAGCAATTGTCGCCGAGAGTTATCATTGGATCTTCAATATGACGTTATTTGTTGCACCGTATTTGGGATACATGGTTATGCCATAATGTTTGCTGACAGCGGTAGGTAGGGGCAACCGCGGGCAGTGGTCGATGAAAATTGATAGACGGTGGGTGATTGACAAACGACCAGTGGGTTGTGGTTGACGTTGGTCATCAACTATGAAGAGTAAAAATTATCGTTCAGTCTTTAGTTTATTACAATATTGAAATTCAACTCTTTCTTCTCCTCTATTCGAGCGAAGATAGTAAGTTTATTTATAGCCCTTAGGGGTGGGGCATTTTGTTCATTGACGATTAAATCTTGTAACCACCTGATAGGACTGTATATATTGAACCCCCTTAATCATAGGAGTTTTTTATGTTTTAAGAGCTTTAATTACCTTGAAACTAAGTCATATTGGGCTCGTTAGATTCCTCTTGTCGAGATGCTCGATTTCAGTATATGTATGTCATATTTAGAGTTCATTTGTTCATCTGATTGACGACCCAAAGATCCCAAGCCAGACTTAATTAGTCTCATATTAAACCAATTTCGGTTTCATTTGGTTTGTTCTATTGAGACGATCAATTTGACCGTAAACTTTTGCTGAAATCGGTCCTCTGAATGTTCTTGAATTTGAATCATTCATATTTATTATTAAACAATGCTTCAAAATTTCTGTCAGGCGATGACAATTTGTTCATGACTCAATGGTTAGATTATTACGATATGTAATACAAAAAAATAGGTTATAGATGAAGCATTAACATTAGTCATAATATGATATTTAGTTTGAAGAAACAAATTTTAAAGCAATAAGCTCATATTAAGACACCACCATTGATGCTTTAGGAAGTAATGCATGATGCATAAAAAAGATTAATAAATTTTTCTTCAAACGTTCAGCCAAAAGAATTGTAATAACTAAACTTAGCCTGACACAAATGTGCATGTTATGATATATTCATGATATAATTACGAAAAAATGTGAGCAAAACAACTATATATGAGTGTGGACAACTATGAAATATCATAATAAAAGCAACAGAGTTAAGTAAATTAACGCATAGACAAATGTGAAGAAGAAATTAATGTGTAAAAAATAGCGAAGTTAGAAGTTATTTATACTACCAATTAGAATTACTTATCTTCATTATTTTCATAAGGAATAATTGTATAATGCCTCATATATCACAACTAAACAACAATTTCTTACAAAAATAATTAAAATGTTAGCCAAAAAGGTGTATCCTGTAACATTTTAGAAACTTAATTAGTATTAAAATAGTATTAATGAATGTTAATCTTTATAAATCATATGCTTGATCTCAAAAGATTCAGTTTAATTATCATTCCAAAATGCACATCTGCTGTTACATTTAAGTGATATTTGAGCTGATATTCACAGATATTGTTTAGCTCTTACCATATTTCACCATAAATTCTAGAAAGGAAATAAGGTCCTGAAATTCATATGTATATCATTGGGATTATGATTTGCATACATCTAAATGGAGTTCCTCTTTTCTGGTAACTTCTAATATGTATATTATGGAATGTAATTTTAGTAGTAATAGCTCTAGTGACAGAAGTGTGACTTTGGGTGATCAAATTATTAAAAGGTGTGAACGATTTAGATATCTTGGGTCCGTTGTCCAAAGCGATGGTGATATAGATGGGGATGTTAATAGTAGAATTCAAGTTGGTTGGTTGAAGTGGAGGAATGCTTCGGGCCTTTTGTGTGATAGAAAAGTACCGCTAAGACTGAAAGGAAAATTTTATAAGACGGTGGTGAGACCTGCAATGCTCTATGGCGCTGAATGTTGGCCTTTAAAAGAGAAGCATAATAATAAGTTAAGTATTGACGAGATGAGAATGATTAGGTGGATGAGTGGGTTTACACTTAGAGACAAAATGCAGAATGAATATATTCGTGATAGGGTTGGTGTAGCTCCTGTGACAGACAAAATTAGAGAAAGTCGTCTTAGATTGTTTGGTCATATTAAACGTCGACCATTAGACGATCCGATTAGGAGAGTAGATGTTTTAGATTTGACTTGTGTTAAGAAAGGCAGAGGTAGACCTAGGAAGACTTGGGCTTATTGTATTAAAAATGATCTTAATTTATTAGAACTAAATGAAAATATGACACTAAATAGGACGCAATGGAGAAAAAGGATTCATGTGGCCGACCCCACGTAGTGGGATNGACCCCACGTAGTGGGATTAAGGCTTTGTTGTTGTTGTTGTTGTATTTAAAATAGATCCACATCCTTCTTCCAACAGTGCTTTGTTATGTGCATGTAAATATGAAAATTTGGGTTTTGGATGTGTGAATACAAAAGAATTGTGTGGTGTCTTTTGAAAATGGCCCTAAGTTCTAATATTGTTAAGTTTCACCAACTAGTTGGCCTGGCCTAATGTTCTGTCTTATGAATACTCAATTTTATAATTTGCTGCCCATAGCATCATCACTTTATTTAAAAATTGGAAACAATACAAATTATATTTAGGTTTTTTTTTTTACTCTTGTTCGAAACACTTCTTCGATTTCAGAATGAAAATTTTTAGTTTTTAATTAAAAACATTGATTTTATTCTAACTTAATTAGTATGACACAAACTTACGATTGTCACATGATGTTGGGATCTAAATGCAAATTGAAGGAGGTCTATAAGACTTCCGATTTGCGTTTCTCGTACTTCTGGTTTTCTTTATGTTCAAATTTTGTACATGGAATCTTACGTTTGAGGAGTTAATCTTATACACTGCAAAAATCATGTGGTATTAAATCCAAAGTTGTGATTTTACCTTTGTTATTAATCAATCATGAATGGATTGATTAATTAAAGGTTGAATTTCATGAGGTTGTTGGACGTGTCTGTTGCAACTTGAATGAAGTTGTTAGGCTAGCAAGCCTTACTTGGGAGGGACGTGCTCATTGTGGCCTTGATGATGCCCACAATACCGCTCAACTTCTAGTTCAGCTTATGCAAGATGGTTCTTATGTTGCATTGTAATGCNTTGCAAGATGGTTCTTTTGTTGCATTGTAATGCTTCAATGGGAGGAATCTATGCCTAAGAAAAAAAAAAAGATTATGCTGAATTTTTAAATATTGTTTGTATGAGACATCACTCTTCAAAAGTCAATTTAATTGTTCAATATTAAAAATATATGATCATGCCATTTGCATTATGTGTGATAGTGAATTTACTCTCTTAACTACCAACTAAAAGACCTATAATAAGTGTTTATTCTTTGAGCTCTACATTAAGTGAGTGTGAAAAATAATTTTCTATTGTTGTATTTGTTTTTTACATTACATTTATTTTGATTTTGATTTTGATATATTGAGATTCAAATCATAGATATAGATAAAAAATAATTGCCACAACCAAGTAATTAATGGTTATTGCATTGCAATTTAATTATTATCAAAGAATTTCTTATGAGGAAAGAGTAACTTTATAAATAAATGAAATTTTTTTGTTGCCTAACCACAAGTTTGGTTTTGAGTATATTAGTTTTATGATATCTTCCATCAAGGTTCAAAATTGCATGACTAATTGTTTTTTTTTTTTTTAATTTGCTTCACTTTGGGACATAATTTTGGTGAAGTTCATATGCTATTGAAGAGCAGACACACGATAATGTCCCAATTTTATCTAGCTTGGTTACAAACTTTAGGTGAGATTTTGTAGTGGATGTAGATTTCAATTGAATGGTGGATGGGTTTAGAATGTACCAGGATGTAAAAAGAGTAATTGTAAGTATATAAGAATGTAAGAATCAAATATAGAAGGAATAAGGATTACTTCCTCATATGATAGTACGTAAGCCAATACATTAGCTACTAAATGCCAAACTAAAGATATGAACAATTATTCACTTCAAATATTTCATCCCACAACTCAAATTACAAAAAAAAAACTCTTGGACTATGATTTATTAAGGAAAAAATAGAGGAAAAAAGGGAGGAAACTAAAAGAGGAGATTATAGCTTTAATGAAGGAAGAGTTCCAACCATTCTTTTTTAATACTCCCTTCATGTCAAGATGAGGCATACTTATCCAAAAGAGATAATGAAATAATAAATAATTAAATATACATTGCATTATCATATTCTAAATTTTGAGCTATTCTAGTTAGGTATGTTTTTTCGGTATCTTCCTTGTGCGCAGGATACAGGAGAGGGTCACATCAAGCACTCCTGACCATTTCTAAGGGGATTTGATCCTAAGTGTTCTTGAAAATTGAAGAACAAGGCTGCATTTGCTATTAATTTGTGACATTAAAGACTAATTACAACAGTTTAATATAATTTATGTCCCAAATCTTTTAGTACCACATTCATAGCAGAAGTTTGAGGTTTCTCTCAGTTAAGGGGCTCCACATTCATCACAAAAGTTTGCAGGACTTGTGGGCAGTAAGTGTAAGCGACTGCCTACATGAACACCAGGAAGTGATTGCATGCATGGCATATGTTGAGGCGTGGCAGGCGGTAGATGTTGTTGAGCAATTTGAGGCATATGAGATGAGTGCGTGCATTGATGCATGTTCGGGAAGTGTGGTTCTAGTTGGCTTTGTTGCATTGTTGGATGATATGCTTGCGGTAGAGTACTAAATTGAGTTGGGTGTTGCAGTTGTTGTATGTGTTGTTTATATGAAAGCTGCAGCTGACCTTGGTGCTCATTTACCAGACGGAACCCCGCAACACTAGTTAATGGACAAGAACTATCGGTTGCCGAAAATGCCCTAAGACTGATATTAGAGATAGATTGTGATTGAATTCGTCTATATATTTATACAACCAGCTCCAGAAATCTTATCCTCGTCTCAAGAGAAGTGGCCAATTCTCTTCTCTTAAAGCTACAAGATCCTTTTCTAGGAAATTTTTTGGCAAGTTTTCTGTACAATCCACCAACTGCCCCACGAGCTACCCCAATTGTCTTCTCACGGATCCCCGCCAAAGAAGAAAGGCAGATGTTCACCTCATTAAACAAGGTCTCATACAAATTTGACACGTACATCAGGGGCAACACGAACCTTAGATCACCTTCATAACAAACTTCATGAAACTTTATTTTGTGCTTATCATGGTCATGGCCATAGTCAACATCACAAGTCTCGACCACTTATACCATGTTCTCTTTGACAAAATGTTCAACAATAATTCGCAAGAATTTCGCCCTTGTAGCCTCAATTGACAAAACATCATCCACCGTCAGAATGTTATAACTAGGAGTGGAGGGTCTGCCATCACTCTCAAGACCAGATTGCTCTTCATCATGGAGAGGTTGCAATGAATTCCTATATGAATCATGTATGCAGTCCTAATCAGGTTTAGGATTGGGGGTTTTTTTATGCTAGGGATTAGAGAAAGAACTCAAAATTTGTTGGGATTTACAACGAAACGATCCTAAGCTGAGTGGCTTTTCCTCTAACATAAAATCTTGGTTGTTTGATCTCTATCATCCCGATCTAAGGGGGCTCTAAGAATGAAAAATGCAAGAGTTTTAAGGGATTTCATGTTTGTGGCGTTTGATGAAACATTCTCTTTGCTTGCTCCTTGCTCCTACCTCGCATCAGTGAAGCGTGCTTTCTCTTCTTGTCCAAAGAAGGAGAAAGCTCTCCCCTTTTCTTAGGAGAGACAAAGCCTTTTCTTCTTCCAAGTGGAATGATGCTCTCCTTTTACAAAGGAAATGAAGTTTCTTTTTTTTTCATGAAGCTCCTACCAAAGCCTTCCTCACCCTTTTCTTAAGAGATATGATGAGAAAAGCAAAAAAAATCCTCACAGATTATGAAGAAGAAGTAAGGAAGAAGAAAAAGAAGAAGATGGAGAAGTTCTCTCTAAGTTTTCCGAGAACTCCTCCCTTCCTTTTTTTTTTGCTCGAATGACCAGCCCCTCATCTTCTCCTATATAATTTTTCTTTTCCAATGCTTCAAAAGTATCATCATTGTGTTTTTTTACTCCCCCCAGGAAAATCTCGAGCTATCCCAAGGTAATTCTACGAAAACAACTGTCTATGGCGCTAAATTGTGAAATCTCACACTACTTGGTGCCCCTAACGCATGTGCAGAGGTTGGACACATATGCTCCCAACCTTTTGTTTCAGCGCTTGATTTGGGTGCATATGCGCACATGCTTTTGGTGCATAAGTATTGTTCTCTCAGGTTGGAAGCATTAAAACAACCGAAATTTGGGCTCATAGGCACCTTCCCCACTGCTAAGCGGGTGCTTTGGCGCATATGCACCGGAGTTTGGGTGAATATGCACCCATAACACAAGGGTGATATGAGTTATTCCTCACGTAAGGTCCCAAGGTTCGTGCTGGTAGGTTTTTATGTATTTTCGGATTTTATGGATTTGTAAGCTATGAAAAACCACATATCACTTGAAATACATCCTCAAAACTTAAAAATGAACATTTTAGATGTTTCACTTTAGAAATTTTAGTTTCAACATGCATTATAGACCCTCACGCAGGTACACCGGTCTAAACCCTAATTTTTTTTCCAGAACACTCTTAGGATTGTTTGATGAGCACCCTTGACCACGGGAAGTCCTAAATGCCTGTAGCATGTCCTCCAGACACTATAACGGTCATCAATCTTGCCTTATATCGGGGATTGATGCCGACAGATGGCAATCACTTTCTTGCACGACCATAATGGGATGAACCGTTAACCTGGTGTTAGATGTACCCACTAAAACCTCTACAATTTTCTTAAGTGATGGGACGCTATCTAAGAAAACAATATGATATCATATTTTTCGGAAGGATGTCCAATGTGTGTAGCATCAAAAATTAGTGCCAACAACCGTCACATCGTTAACACTATTGTTGATGCAACTATGTTGTTACCCATTATTATAGACTACATTACCATCGCACATTACCTCATATTTACTTGAAAAGAAAGAAGATAAAGACATTTTTTTAAATCATAAAAAGCTACATTTTTATTTGGTTGAATTGAATGAAATATAAAATGATGCCTATAAATAAGCAAAAAAGAGATAACAATGAAAAGGATATATATGATAAAACTTAAAAATATTCTCATAAAACTATTCTCAATAATTAGGATATATTACCACTGCAAATTTCTACTACAAATATCACATTCATAGACTAATAATTATGTGACAGTGAAAATTTATAGGAAAATTTACATACATGCCACATAAATCTTTTTTATTTACATACCTAACACCTAAACATTGATATTTAGATTAATTTCACTTGATCAATGCATCAAAAGGTGTATTTGGCTTTTAAAAAGATTAGAGTGTTAGAAATGCAATAAATCAAAATTTAGGTTTTAGCTATGTAAATCCATAAAATTTGTGTGGAATATTTCTTAGGGTGCGTTTGGGGCGATGGTAGGTACCGGTGGTGTGCCGCATGCAATTTATTTTGTTTGGCAAAACCATGTTTTACTTGTTTTTTCAAACAAATGTCGTTGAAAACTGCATTTTACGACCTGTCATGGCTAAATGTGACGGCTGCTAGAAAGTTGTGCCAAACATATCTGTTTAAAGAAGCAGAGTTAAACAACTCGTTGTTCAAAAAATTGCGGTGTCTTTTAAATTTTTCTTTCTTTTTGAAAAAACCAGACATAAGCTTTCTGGCACCAACTGCAGGTACCCATGTATGGTGCGAAAACTTAATTTTTAGCTGCAGTTTTTTTGATAACACAGTTAAAACACATATTTGATGTACCACTGCACCACTGCCCTAAACATAGGGCTGTAAACGAGCAGAGCCTGAGCGAGCTCAGGGTCAGCATGTGTTCGATTCGTGTTCGAAATCGGCTTGTGACCATTGTATTCGTGTTCGGCTCGAATAATATTTTCTTGTTCTTGTTCGGCTCTTGTTCAGCTAAAAATTGGCTTGTTAAAATATAAAATTATTAAAATAATATTTAATTTTTTTAATATNCTTCTAATACTCCCTTCATGTCAAGGTGAGGCATACTTATCCAAAAGAGATAAATAAAAAAAAAATGAAATGATAAATAACTAAATATACATTGCATTATCATATTCTAAATTTTGAGCTATTGTAGTTAGGTATGTTTTTTTCGGTATCTTCCTTGTGCGCAGGATACAGGAGAGGGTCACATCCAACACTCCTGACCATTTCTAAGGGAATTTGATCCCAAGTGTTCTTGAAAGATGAAGAACAAGGCTGCATTTGTTATTAATTTGTGACATTAAAGACTAATTACAACAGTTTAATATAATTTATGTCCCAAATCTTTTAGTACCACATTCAGAGCAGAACTTTGAGGTCTCTCTCAGATAAGGGGCTCCACATTCATCATAAAACTTTGCAGGATTTGTGGGCAGTTAAGTGTAAGCGGCTGCCTAAATGAACACCAGGAAGTGATTGCATGCATGACATATGTTGAGGCGTGGCAGGCGGTAGATGTTGATGAGCAATATGAGGCATATGAGATGAGTGCGTGCATTGATGCATGTTAGGGAAGTGTGGTGCTAGTTAGCTTTGTTCCATTGTTGGATGATATGTTTGCGGTAGAGTACTATATTGAGTTGGGTGTTGCAGTTGTTGTATGTGTTGTTTATATGAAAGCTGCAGCTGACCTTGGTGCTCATTTACCAACGGAACCTGCAACACTAGTTAATGGACAAGAACTGTCGGTTGCTGAAAATGCCCCAAGACTGATATTAGAGATAGATTGTGATTGAATCCATCTATATATTTATACAATCAGCTCAGGAAATCTTGTCCTCGTCTTAAGAGAAGTGGCCAATTCTCTCTCTTAAAGCTACAAGATCCTTTTCTAGAAAAATTTTTGGCAAGTTTTTTGTACAATCCACCAGCTGCTCCACGAGCTACCCCAATTGTCTTCTCACGGATCCCCACCAAAGAAGAAAGGCAGATGTTCACCTCATTAACCAAGGTCTCATACAAATTTGACACGTACATTAGGGGCAACACAAACCTTGGATCACCTTCATAACAAACTTCATGAAGCTTTATTTTGTGCTTATCATGGCCATGGCCATAGTCAGCATCACAAGTCTCGGCCACTTCTACCATGTTCTCTTTGACAAAATGTTCAACAATAATTTGCAAGAATTTAGCCCTTGTAGCCTCAATTGGCAAAACATCATCCACTATCAGAATGTTATAACTAGGAGTGGAGGGCCTGCCATCACTCTCAAGACCAGATTGCTCTTCATCATGGAGAGCTTGCAATGAATTCCTATATGAATCATGTATGCAGTCCTAATAAGGTTTAGGATTGGNCATAATGGGATGAACCGTTAACCTGGTGTTAGATGTACCCACTAAAACCTCTACAATTTTCTTAAGTGATGGGACGCTATCTAAGAAAACAATATGATATCATATTTTTCGGAAGGATGTCCAATGTGTGTAGCATCAAAAATTAGTGCCAACAACCGTCACATCGTTAACACTATTGTTGATGCAACTATGTTGTTACCCATTATTATAGACTACATTACCATCGCACATTACCTCATATTTACTTGAAAAGAAAGAAGATAAAGACATTTTTTTAAATCATAAAAAGCTACATTTTTATTTGGTTGAATTGAATGAAATATAAAATGATGCCTATAAATAAGCAAAAAAGAGATAACAATGAAAAGGATATATATGATAAAACTTAAAAATATTCTCATAAAACTATTCTCAATAATTAGGATATATTACAACTGCAAATTTCTACTACAAATATCACATTCATAGACTAATAATTATGTGACAGTGAAAATTTATAGGAAAATTTACATATATGCCACATAAATCTTTTTTATTTACATATCTAACACCTAAACATTGATATTTAGATTAATTTCACTTGATCAATGCATCAAAAGGTGTATTTGGCTTTTAAAAAGATTAGAGTGTTAGAAATGCAATAAATCAAAATTTAGGTTTTAGCTATGTAAATCCATAAAATTTGTGTGGAATATTTCTTAGGGTGCGTTTGGGGCGATGGTAGGTACCGGTGGTGTGCCGCATGCAATTTATTTTGTTTGGCAAAACCATGTTTTACTTGTTTTTTCAAACAAATGTCGTTGAAAACTGCATTTTACGACCTGTCATGGCTAAATGTGACGGCTGCTAGAAAGTTGTGCCAAACATATCTGTTTAAAGAAGCAGAGTTAAACAACTCGTTGTTCAAAAAATTGCGGTGTCTTTTAAATTTTTCTTTCTTTTTGAAAAAACCAGACATAAGCTTTCTGGCACCAACTGCAGGTACCCATGTATGGTGCGAAAACTTAATTTTTAGCTGCAGTTTTTTTGATAACACAGTTAAAACACATATTTGATGTACCACTGCACCACTGCCCTAAACATAGGGCTGTAAACGAGCAGAGCCTGAGCGAGCTCAGGGTCAGCATGTGTTCGATTCGTGTTCGAAATCGGCTTGTGACCATTGTATTCGTGTTCGGCTCGAATAATATTTTCTTGTTCTTGTTCGGCTCTTGTTCAGCTAAAAATTGGCTTGTTAAAATATAAAATTATTAAAATAATATTTAATTTTTTTAATATAAAATAAGAATTTTACGTAAAATATTTTAAAAGCAAAATTGAGACAAAAACCCAAAATATTTATTAACTAAAAAAACTTTTGAAATTTATAATATTTAATTTTATGAATATTTATTATGTATGTATTTATTTATTTATTTTTGAGTCAATTCAAGCCCAACACGAGCGAAAGTACTGTTGTTCGTGTTCGGCTCGTTATGCTTAACGAACGAGCCGAACACAAGCTGCTTAACAAGTCGAACACAAACTATTTGCGAACAACGAGCCAAATTGACATCCCTACCAAAACACACCCTAAGTCCCTCATAATTTTAATATCCTCACTAAAATAAAGTTTGTGACATTACCTATTGTATTTTTATTGTCATATGGACTTAAGTTTGGGGCAAGGGCCCGTCGTTTGAATGTATTGATCTAGAAATTTGTAGGGCATGAACACTTCTTATCTAAGTTTTAAGCTAATAAGGCACAACATACTTCAACATATTTATGTGATCCAGCGTTTTATAATATATATAATTAAAATGCAAATATAAGATAAATGATGAAGTTAGAATCCTCATACTGAGGGTTTGTCATGAGAAACTGTTGTGAAGTTGCTGCTAGGAGAAACAATTGCAGTTTGTTTGGATATTCCAGCTGTGAAATTGTTGTGCTACAGTGGTGTTGACCTCACTTTTGGTTGAGGTCTAGAAATTTCTTTAGTAGCCTAGGTCTAGCTATAGGACTTNATACTTCAACATATTTCTGTGATCCTTCGTTTCATAATATATATAATTAAAATGCAAATATTAGATAAATGATGCAAATTATGTAATTTTTAAACGCAAAACTTTCTAAATAAGGTTTATCAACTAACCAAATAACAGAAGCCTTTATGATATTATATCCCTCAAAGTTAGAATCCTCATATTGACGGTTTGTTTGCAATACCTGTAACTTCTTGAATAAATATTTGTGAAGTTGCTGTCAGGAGAAGCTGCTGTGAAATTGTTATCATGAGAAACTGCTGTGAAGTTGCTGCTAGGAGAAACAGTTGCAGTTTGTTTGGATATTCCAACTGCGAAATTGCTGTGCTACAGTGGTTACTGAATAAAAAATTATTTTGCCCATGCAGAATGTATTTGTTAGAGCATATTAGCAGATAAATATTCAAAATACTACAAAAAATTTGAAGTCTAAAATATTACATTTTAAATCGTACATCACTTGACATTTATGAATTACATAAAAATTGAAAATAAAATAAGAGCAAGTAAAATCATTATAATAGTAGTCTTCATATCGAAAGAATCAAACCTATGGGAGAATTTCTTTCTCAAAGCCACTCTCCATGTATTGTCGTTTTCTGAAGTAGATTTCACACAGCCCTCAACCCATCTAAAAAAATCATAGGCATAGAGTATCGTTTGTCTTTTACAATTATAAAATATTCTCCCAAAACTAGCTTCTCATCGAGACCTATATACAAAGCATTGTAAATAGTAGTGGTAATGCACAATTCTTGTGACAGTAGAATTTCTTAAACTCATAGTTTCTAATAATACATATTTTAAGCTCAGAGCAATTAGAAAAAAACAAAAACATAAGACGTAAAACAACTATAATATTATTCTTAAATAATAATCTAGGCCCAGAGCCATTAAACATGCTATTAATAATAAAAAACTCTACCAAATTTAAGCACAAATAAAACATATAGAGTATAAGTTACATAAACAAAAAAAAAAATACTAATTGTTCGAATAAATGTTCAACATATTACAAACCAAATTTAAGCATAAATAAAAAATATAGAGTTCACATGGACTGATTGTTTAAGAAAGAACAGAGCTAATGAATTCTATGCTACGACATCATCACGATAAAAACCTCTCTCTTCAGTGGGTCTTCAGCATCATTCCATTGTTTCTTAGTTTTTTTTAGTTGTTCTCATTTGCTATTCAGCTGAGTTTTATCATACAATAAACTTATTTTTTCATAGGCATTTTTTTATGTTTTTCCAACTCTCTTTATTAAAATGTGTCGTTAGTATGTTGTCTAATTCAGTCTCTTTTAAGCATGAAATCATAGAAAATAATCTTCAATTCCTTCTTCCAAACGATCGATATACCACCTTCTTTTAATTTTCTCATATGTCGTGCTAAAAATATAAAAAAAGTTGGAAAAAATTAACAAATTAAGCTTAAAAGCAAGAACTAGTAAAAAAAATTATATAAATTTAAATAAGACAAGCATCCAAAGTATGGCTCGGTGAGATCCTTTTGTTAAAGATTGTCCCGTTCAGGGCCGACAACTACATTTGATTATCATATATGTATAGAAACATGAGTTTTAAGACCATATAATATTGTGTTTGTGAGTCATGTGGGTTATAAGACCAGATAGTATATGTGATTGACTACGACATCCAATGATAACAAATGGGTAAAAACAATTATATTAATAACAACGATTGAGCTATTTGTTTTTCTTACCTCGTCACTCTACAGAACATAGCCAAAGCAATGAGATCAAACTCACATTACATATAATATATATCGTGCCATTACCTTATCAAAACCCTCATCACAAAACATCAATGAAAGAAAATTCCTCAACACATAAGAAATGCATATATTTTTTCATGTCATGTTAGAAAGACTAATTTTTCACAAAAATTAGCAAACAAAGATGCTAGAATCACAAATGAAATAGTAATTAGGAAGTGAAATGACTGTGAGGAAGAGAAACAATTGTGTGAATGAATACGAATTGAGTCATTTGTATGTAAAGCTTCTAAATATATGTTAAAATACCACCCATCCAATTATAAAACCACCAAACGAAACAAAAATCAGTGCAATCCCACCGACTTCATAGCAACCCCATAATATTTCATAACAAAATCACCTAGTTCTTACATATTTACATACATAGCACAAAACTCTTATGTATTCACATATCTTTAATATCACAACAAGCACACTTATGTACTTACATATATAGCACACAATTCTTAGGTGTTTATAAATCTCGCACCAAAACTTTCATCTTTATGCACATATCACTGAAATTATTAATAACTAGTATACAAGTGAAATTGCCAAAACGAAAATACACATTGCCATGCCTATGTAAGGTTTCATCCATGCAGACTTTAAGTTATATGTGTTACACATGTAAATGCATAAGCATTAAGTCGTATGTAAGTAAATATTCCAATTATATGGTAAACTACCACCAACCCATCTAAGGATTGTAGCTCTAACCACAATCACAACCACAACCACAACAACCCCACTAAATCCAAGCGCACACAGCTCTTATGCATTTACAAAGCTCGCATCTAAACTCTCCTCGTTACGAACATTAATTCAAATCACGAAATGTTGGTAATACCAACGCATTTAACCTAAACCACCCACATAAACCATAACAAACTCACAAAATTGTTGATGTGAGACAATTCTTGAATGTAATATAGAAATGAAAAAAAAAATGTCATAAAAATACTAAGCTATTATGCCTTAATATGCATATCAAAGAACACTT
>JXCR01073168.1:7270-17538 GCA_002079205.1 Phalaenopsis hybrid cultivar
AAATCTCTACCACTCAACCGACTATCATATCCTGCATATCGGCCATGAGGCCCTTTCACAATTTGATATTCTATCAATGAACGAAGCACATAGAGATCGATTACCACTTCATTCATGAACACATTTTATCCATGGAACTCTCTCGAGTACATTCCAACTAAAGAACAATTAGCTGACATCTTGACCAAAGCCAACACCAATATTTCACAAGCTCCGAGACAAGCTAACTATCTTTGAACTTGTCATCAGCTTTCAATTATGATAAAGATGCACCTTAAACACACCACACTACACTACAACTTTCAATCCCTACCGCAGGACTATTAACTCCTTAAATTGATCTCAACCGCTCAATATGATTCCTGATCTTTCCCTTTTATATATACATGTTGTGTATCAAAGTATGTAGTCGATTGTAATGGAATTATTTTATATTTTGAAGTAGCATTCATTGATTTCTGATCTTCTTCTTCTCTCTGATTCTGCATCTATTTTTTTACTATTCTATCTTAAACCGTGGCTATGAGAGTGGGGAGGATTAGGGTGTAGGTTCTAAATTGAGCAAACACTGGGAAAAATAGAGCGATTAACGTGACCTCAGGTTGTGGCATAGAGGGAGGATAAAGATGTGAATTTTGAAGGCCTTATATGTTGAGATCTCTTCGTGTGCTGCGAAGTAGAGAACAGGAAAGTGATTGAGTAAAACTAGCATATGTTTCAGACATCTGAGTCGAGGGAGCATGAGGAGACACGGAGAGGTGTCGAAGGTCNATCTACTATGAAGGAGGTTTGGAGTCACCGACCTCAAGAGGCACCAGATATTTGCTTTTTTGCTGAATTTTAAACAAATTTTATTTTTTCACGTTTTCAGAGATTGTTATAGGGCCGCTCATTTCTGTCTAAGAATGCCTTGAGTGATTCTTTTGTTTTGAAGCATATAAATNGGTAAGTTGAAGCCTTACATGATTATGTTGGCACAAAACATTATTATTTTAATGGAATTGACGATCGGATGAAAGAAATTTAGATTTTGAGAAAGTTGGCCTAGCGCTATAGCACTAGATCTAGTGCTATAAAGCCATAGTTTGAGTAACTTACTTGGAACTGTTAAAGTTTGGTTTTCTGCCCTCTTTTTCTCTATAAAATGGCCTAGGACAAGAAAGGAAGCATCCCTTCAACTTTTCTAAGAAATTTGGACATATTTGAGAGTGGAGAAGGTAATTTCTATTTTAAGGATCATTGAGAGCAATGGCAATGGGAGATTTGAAGATAATAAGATGGTGCATAAGGATGCTCGACTTATTTCAACGGATTTCTTGCATTAAGTTTAGAGCGATTTATGGACAAACTTGGAAAGATTGAAGTTAAGATCTCTCAATTGCATACCAAACTTAAAAACTTGTTCCACCAATGTGAGCATTTGGATTGGTAGTTGAAGCTCCATTTCAACAATTTGGCATGTTTTCAAGATTGTCAAGTGACCATGTATAGTACAAATAAGTGAATTGATGATAAGTTTGCTTCAGAATTTCCTCGCGCTCCTTTCTATCATTCCTACGACCAAAATTGTATGGTGGGTGAACAGGAGAAAGAAACCTCTGATCACAATTGGATCTAAGTGATTCCGTAGAAAGATAAATGTGTTAGTAACTTGTTCTTCTGTGTAGTCTGTCGATGTTGTCTTTGTTAAAACTCTAGAACTTTTGGATGTTGTTTTTTTGTTGTATTGGCATATATCTATGAATTTGTTGTGTCATTTGCATTAAAACTATCATTAATATAAGAAAACCAATTAATTGATGTTGTTAAAAGAAGACCTTATGTGATGAATTGATTGTTTTAATGTTATACATTGCCCAAAAATAACCATTAAAACTGGAAAATTGGACTTTATATGTCTTAGATTTTTTGTCCTTTCTCATGATATTAAAAATCATAGAATTTTGGGTGTTTTTGAATGGCGCTATAACACTGAACCAACCGGAGAGCAGGTTTTACTGGTTGAACTATCGGTTGACACCATTTTTGACCTTGNATCATCTGCAAGTGTGGTAGAAAGGTTCCTATCATTTATATGCTTCAAAACAAAAGAATCACTCAAGGCATTCTTAGACAGAAATGAGCGGCCCTATAACAATCTCTGAAAACGTGAAAAAATAAAATTTGTTTAAAATTCAGCAAAAAAGCAAATATCTGGTGCCTCTTGAGGTCGGTGACTNCCTAGCAGCTGTGATGTCCCTAAGCATTCATTGCTCCTAATTGCTTCATTAAGTACAAACCACATCATTGTCTAAGATTTTGGACAAAATTCCTTCTCTTTGAAGTGCATTTGCATTATTATATCAAAAAATTACAAAAATTATGCAAGTATGCATCATAGATGTACAAAAGTGAGCTATATCATCTGCAAGTATGGTAGAAAGGTTCCTATCATTTATATGCTTCAAAACAAAAGAATCACTCTAAGGCACTCTTAGACAAAAATGAGCGGCCCTATAACAATCTCTGAAAACATGAAAAAATAAAATTTGTTTAAAATTCAGCAAAAAAGCAAATATCTGGTGCCTCTTGAGGTCAGTGACTCCAAACCTCCTTCATAGTAGATCTCAAAAACTTCATGATGTTGCAGTTGTTCCCTTCCATGATAATGCCTTTAGATTCAAGCAATCATGGTTCACAAATCTGTTGGAGAGATTTAGTAGCCTGAAGCTCCACTTGGGCACTATTCCATTGATAACAAAGATGTTCGGTAGCAATAATACCAACACCCTGCTCGTCTCGGAGAAAGATACCCGAAGAAGGCAATCCAGGAGAAAAAAGTGAATGGCTTTGCAAAGCTAGAAAACTTGCTAAGGAATGGTATCTGGTTTTGTGAGCATTGTTGACCATTAAAACAAAACGAAGATTAATAAAGACATCCCAATAATTACTTCTGCCTCATCGAAATTGTTCCTACTGCGCATTTGGGGCCGCGGTGCAGCAGCGGTGTGACGTCCCACCGCAGTTTTTCTCATTTGGTAAATTTTTTTTTTGGCTACATTCCCAAAAAGCTATAGCTAAAAGTGATATTTTTCCGTCATATATGGCTACTTTTGTTGGTTGCATGAAGTTGCAATCCGACTTTTTCAAAGAAGAAAAAAATTTTATTATAATAGTCGTAGCAACTTTTAGAACAATAATTTCTTCAGCAGTACAACTGCTTCAAACGGGCAACAACGGGATTGTTGCATAGAGTGGCCTTCAAAACTACCATCTTCCTCGTCTCGTTGTGTCATCTCACNACTTCTGCCTCATCGAAATTGTTCCTACTGCGCATTTGGGGCCGCGGTGCAGCAGCGGTGTGACGTCCCACCGCAATTTTTCTCATTTGGTAAATTTTTTTTTTTGGCTACATTCCCAAAAAGCTATAGCTAAAAGTGATATTTTTCCATCATATATGGCTACTTTTGTTGGTTGCATGAAGTTGCAATCCGACTTTTTCGAAGAAGAAAAAAAATTTATTATAATAGTCGTAGCAACTTTTGGAACAATAATTTCTTCAGTAGTACAACTGCTTCAAACAGGCAACAACGGGATTGTTGCATAGAGTGGCCTTCAAAACTACCATCTTCCTCGTCTCGTTGTGTCATCTCACTCACTCGAGCAAGTCGCAATGTCCTTCCTCTTTGTCTCGCAAGTCGAGCATTAGTTTTCCTCTTCGCTTGCATTGTTCGCCTGCCTCACTCATGATACAGTCGTGACTAAAGAAAGCAGGGAATGCAACAATGAGATAACATCATACGATGACCCCCGAACTCTTGTCTATATGTTCTTATCCACTATCTCCTCTGATACGGTCGCGACTACGTCTAGCCGAGAAAGTAAGGATGGGATCATAGTAGCGTATAGAGACCTTCAAAACTCCCATCCTTCGCTTCAGCTTCGCTTTCCACTTCAATTTTCTTTTTCATAAGCCTGCTCGAGCCTCCCTTCTCCTTCATGACTGATTTTTGTGATACAATCACAATTACAAGAAGCAAGAAAAACAACAATGGGATCGCATCATACAGACCTTCGACACCTCTCCGTGTCTCCTCATGCTCCCTCGACTCAGATGTCTGAAACATATGCTAGTTTTACTCAATCACTTTCCTGTTCTCTACTTCGCAGCACACGAAGAGATCTCAACATATAAGGCCTTCAAAATTCACATCTTTATCCTCCCTCTATGCCACAACCTGAGGTCACGTTAATCGCTCTATTTTTCCCAGTGTTTGCTCAATTTAGAACCTACACCCTAATCCTCCCCACTCTCATAGCCACGGTTTAAGATAGAATAGTAAAAAAATAGATGCAGAATCAGAGAGAAGAAGAAGATCAGAAATCAATGAATGCTACTTCAAAATATAAAATAATTCCATTACAATCGACTACATACTTTGATACACAACATGTATATATAAAAGGGAAAGATCAGGAATCATATTGAGCGGTTGAGATCAATTTAAGGAGTTAATAGTCCTGCGGTAGGGATTGAAAGTTGTAGTGTAGTGTGGTGTGTTTAAGGTGCATCTTTATCATAATTGAAAGCTGATGACAAGTTCAAAGATAGTTAGCTTGTCTCGGAGCTTGTGAAATATTGGTGTTGGCTTTGGTCAAGATGTCAGCTAATTGTTCTTTAGTTGGAATGTACTCGAGAGAGTTCCATGGATAAAATGTGTTCATGAATGAAGTGGTAATCGATCTCTATGTGCTTCGTTCATTGATAGAATATCAAATTGTGAAAGGGCCTCATGGCCGATATGCAGGATATGATAGTCGGTTGAGTGGTAGAGATTTGAAAATCTTGCAAGAGGCGGCGGAGCCAAATGACCATCGATGGTGCCAAAGACAAAGCACGGTACTTGGCTTCGGTGGAAGAGCGAGCTACTGTGAGTTGCTTTTTAACATACCATGAGATCAAATTGGGCGAAAAATGAGCAGTTTCCTGTTATTGATCAATGGTTGAGATATTCGTTGGGCCAATTGGAATCAGAATGTGTGTAAGGTGAGGGGACCTTGCCATTGAGGAAGACCAAGCGTGAGAATGCCTTTGAGATAGCGGAGCAGCCGCTGAGCTGCTAGTAGTGAATCAATAGTGGATTGTGGTAATGCTGAGAGAGGATATTGACAATAAATTAAATGTCATACCTGGTTATTGTAAGGTATTGTATAAAGCCAACTAGGTGATTCAATTGAGCAGGATTGGGATAGGGCACTTACAGTTCGGTAGACAACTTGGAGGCAACAGAAAGAGGGTTGTGTTGTGGTTTGCAATCAGTCATATTTGCCCTGTTTAATATCTCGATAGTGTAGGTGGCTTGAGAGGTAGAATCCATATGTAGTATGNCTTGGTCGTATAGCTATTCATCAATAAGAAGCTAAGTGTTACTTTATAAAGTAGCATAGAAGAATAGACACCAGACATAAAATGTGGAGCGTACAGTTAATGAAAATATCTGATTAGCATACCATCAACTCCTCGGATCTCCACTTCGCGATATTCTTGAACAAGAGCACAACAGCAACACATAAGATGTGAAAGGAAGTCATCAAATAACCCTCCCTTAACAAAAATAAATAAAGACCTTATCAGAAATACTTGGTCTATATTTGAGTAGTACTCGAAACAAGAAATGCACTTGCTTTATACATGAATCATGCTTTCCGGTAAACTTCAAATCAGATGAATTATGTATAAAATTTTGCAGATTCCCTGAAGATGATATGCCAACCACTCACATTCTAGCAATTTAACACACATTCAATAGATCGGGGAGTGGAAGGAAAAGAAAAAGTGAAGAAACAAGTAGCTGGTATTACTCATGCTTCCCGCCTGACCTAGAAGTTGGTCGCTTTTACTTCGACTGTAAGTTCTCGAGTTCAAAATTTAGCACATGTGGGTGAATGTGTGAGTTATAAAAAAGAATTACTATTGCAGGTTGAACAACATGCCATATTCCAAAATTATTTTTTATNTTGAAAATCTTGCAAGAGGCGGCGGAGCCAAATGACCATCGATGGTGCCAAAGACAAAGCACGGTACTTGGCTTCGGTGGAAGAGCGAGCTACTGTGAGTTGCTTTTTAACATACCATGAGATCAAATTGGGCGAAAAATGAGCAGTTTCCTGTTATTGATCAATGGTTGAGATATTCGTTGGGCCAATTGGAATCAGAATGTGTGTAAGGTGAGGGGACCTTGCCATTGAGGAAGACCAAGCGTGAGAATGCCTTTGAGATAGCGGAGCAGCCGCTGAGCTGCTAGTAGTGAATCAATAGTGGATTGTGGTAATGCTGAGAGAGGATATTGACAATAAATTAAATGTCATACCTGGTTATTGTAAGGTATTGTATAAAGCCAACTAGGTGATTCAATTGAGCAGGATTGGGATAGGGCACTTACAGTTCGGTAGACAACTTGGAGGCAACAGAAAGAGGGTTGTGTTGTGGTTTGCAATCAGTCATATTTGCCCTGTTTAATATCTCGATAGTGTAGGTGGCTTGAGAGGTAGAATCCATATGTAGTATGTTGAATTTGAATATCCAAAAATGTGGAGACCGGGCCCAAGAGCTTCATAGAGAGAGCATTATGTAGGTCGTGAATGAGATTTTCCATAATAATTTGATGGTTTCCTATTAGAAGAATATCATCCATGTATAGAAGAAGGTAAATTAGGCGAGAATTGTGATTGTAGATGAGTGAGAATGAGTAAGCTTGGCTCGGTTGAAACCCAAAATGCATTAGACGAGTAGAAAATGTGTGGAGCCTTTGGCAAGCTACTTGTTTAAGGCTGTAGAGAGATTTTTGAAGGTGACACGCATGATTTGAATAGGATGGATTAGCATATCCCGGTGGTTGACTCATAATATAGTTTTGTTGAGTTTGCCATAGAGGAAAGCATTGGACACATTCATTTGAAGGACTTGCCATTGATGATGGTGAGAAACATTGAGGAAGACCCAAATGGTAGGTAACTTTGCCATGGAATTGAAAGTTTCGGTGTAGTTTAAGCCATATTCTCATTGAAAATCTTAAGCTACAAGCCATGCCTTGTATCGTGCAATTGTACCAGCAGACTTTCATTTGATTTTGAAGGTCCATTTTTTTCCTAAATTGGTTGATCGGCAGAAGGAGAGACGAGAACCAAAGTGTTTTGAGATTTGAGTTCTTTGAGTTCTTTAGCCATAACTTGTTGCCAGTTGGGATAGCGGGTTGCTTGCTTGTAGGTTAGAGGTTCGGTTTCGGGAATAGAGAGATTATAAGATCAAAGATCCTTTTAGGCGGAATGGAGCTGGTTTTGGATCTTGTGATCATGGGATGTGATAGGTGAATTTGAAGGAGGGTTATATATTAGGTGTAGGTTCGACTGGCTATATTGGTGTGGAGTGTGGGCTTGAAGGTGGAAATTAGGTCTGTCTGTAGTGGTAGTTTTTTGAGGGTAGTATTAAGGGAATTGAGGTGAATATAAGGGTAAATGGTAGAGAATCTGAATGTGAGGATGAGGGGGCGCACTCCAACATCCAGTCGACCAAAGCCAAATTTTGGAGAGTTTGAATAAGATCAAAATAAGTTCATCAAACATTTCCGGTGTGCGGTGAGTATAAAAGATGGAAGCTAGATACACCTCAACCCAGATTTACTAACTTAGCAGATTGGCAATTGTAAGAATGTCAATCAATCTAATCACATTGTGTTGCTGCTATGTGGGGCGTACTCCAACTTCCACTGAATCTGAAAAGGGTTCAAATACATGGATACGATGAGCGTACTCCAACATGCAATGGACTAAAGTCCAATTTTGGAGAGTTTGCATATGATCACACTAAGTTCATCTAACCTTTCCGGTGCGCGGTGAGTATACAAGATGAAAGTTAGACATACCTCAACTCAAGTTTACTAGCTATGCGGATTGACAAGGTCAATCAACATAAGCATATTGTGTTGGTGCCACATAAGGCGTACTCCAACTTCCATTAAACCTGATATTGGGGGAATGAACACTCGTTGAATGTAACATGACTGGATATATGTAGAAGAGTAGATACAAAATTGGAGAAAAGCAGAAGATGAGCAACTGGAGAATGTTTTTTCATTATATGAATTAATTCTATTAGAACCTACTAGATACATTGAATAGTTGAGATCAACTTAGGGAGTAGAGTTCCGCAGTAGGTATTGAAGGTTGTAAAGTGTAGTGGTGTGGTGTGTTGTAGACATCGAAGCCACAAAAATTCCACAAACTTTCTCTCCCATTCCCTCTAATTGAGAAAACAAAAAAAAAAAAAAGAAGAAGAAAAAGAAAAAAATTATGTGATAAAAAGAACAAGAAAGAAATTAAAAAGAGAGAAAAAAAGAGACGAAAATTATTGTGGTATTCTATTGGCTTGTCGATCTCGTTTTGTCCTCATCATCACCCACCAACATGCAGAGGTTTAAGTGCAAGGAAAATTATAAGTTCTAACTTTGCAAAGAAGTTGTGCTTGTATTATTTTCATGTAGGATAATTGAAGGCTCAACATGTATTATAGACCGTTGGTTAAAATACATATTTTGCTTCCTTGTTACAATGTCTGATGGCATTTTCAAGCATCTCTTATAGGCAGCCGGGTAGGTTGGTATTTTTCATAATGTCCTATAAGCAGGGGAGATGTTGAGGGTGCCAAGATTTTGGGTGAATTTGTACTTGTAAATAACCTAAAAATGCAAACTTTAGGCTTGCAAATAGCTTTAAAATGTGAACATTTGAATTTGCATTATGATTCAAAATGTGGACATTTTAAGCTTTCAAAATAATTTAAAATATGAACTATTTTGAGTTGTAATGAATTCCAAAATATGAATTTTTCAGATGTGCAAAATGACTTAAATTTGGAATATCATAAATTGGGGCAAAGCTTAAACATAAATGTTTTTTTTAATGTTAAAATAATGACTTCATACATATGTTTGCCATCGAATCTATAACTCTAATTCGCAAGTAGACAAAATGCGCTCTTTTAAAAGTCAAAATGTGATTTCCCGGACGTCATTAACACCAACTATCAAAGTTTTTGAATGATTTTCACTACTAGATTCACAATATATGTGTAAGCGAACAGGTGGTATTTAAAAAGTTTAAAGTGAATATATGCATAAATCAACTTAATGGCAAATTTATATAGCTGTAAGTTTTGTATGTTTTCTTTTTAAAGAAATTCTTGATTCGATTCATGCTTTAAAATCATACAAATTGCCATTAGACATGTAATAAATTTTCTTAAGACATGCAATGTTGTCTAAAATTGCCGAACATATGAAATTAATCGTTTGTATGGGTTTTGACTGTTGTGTTAAGTGATTAAACTCATTCATCATTAGAATGTTACACAGACTAATATAAAGTTATTCTGAAATATGTTGCGCTAAGAAGCCTGTATATCTCTTTTGATAAATCTTTTGGTTATATTAAAATTTAAAAAGTCCTAATTCCTTCAAAATTAAATCCAATCTAATAAAGATATGCAGGATCTCAATCGAGTCACCTTATTTATAAGTCATTATAAGTCTTACTTAATTGGTTTGATTTTACCTCTCTTAAGAACAAGAGTTGACAAGCTTAGTATTTTCAATAATGTCCGCACAACAAATATAAGAATTCACAAGTCAAAATCATGTTGTCCAATTCTCCTCTTTGTAAGGTGTTGAGTTGAAAATATAACATTTTGTAGATATTCAAGTGTTAAGTTTTTAATGACTTTCAAATATAAATGTTTCAAATATCCAAATTCCTTGATGATGATTGAGTTGATAGAAAATTCAACAGAATTGGTTTATTTTTAAAATTAGGTTTCTACAAATTAGGGGTGTTTAGTTGGGTCGGCGAGTTGGGTTCGAGTCTGACCCAAAAATGACCTAACCCAAATTGGGTTAATCTGAACACGACCTGAATAATAAACAAGTCAAATTCTTTAACCCGAACATGACAAAAAAAAAACATTCTTCTCAACCCGAATTTGAATTTTCGAGTCGTGTTGGCGTGTCAAATTTGGGGCGATGGATCGGGTTTGAGCCCAACCCAAAAACTACCCAACCCGAATTGGTCAAACCCGAACTCGACCCAAATAATAAACGAGTCGAAATCTCATACCTGAAAGTGACTCGAAAAATATTTGAGTCAAACTAAATCTTAATTTTTTCATGTTTAGTTTGAGTAGTGTTGCGTGTCAGTCAATTTTTAACACCCCAACTACAAATACATATATATATATA
>JXCR01073168.1:27143-40338 GCA_002079205.1 Phalaenopsis hybrid cultivar
CTTTGCGAAGTTTCCTTCTGATGCAACATGTGTAGCAGCAGCACGACAAAACTAATGAATAAGCCATTAGGTCATTACAGGCATCTGCTGCAGCTGCACAGAAATGGATACTTCTCAATATACCCAGGAACTGTTGCAAACTTCTCTACTCCAAACTCGAACAAATTCATTATAGAAAAATATCAGTCTCACGTTTCTATCAGAAATATCTAGGACAATTGCTCAAATTAGGAAGAAGAGAGCATATAAATCAATATATATATATATATATATATGAACACAAATGTTTAATTATAATTATTACATATAGATTAAATTACGACAATGTAAAAGTATAAATCGAATTGAAAAAAAGCTACTGAGCACCTCACAATACTTACTAATTTTGTAGCGCCTGTTTTTTGTTATATATGATAAGCACAAAGTTTAAAAGAAACAATTTTTTGGTATAAACGAAAATAAAAAGATTATATTTTTGTTGAAAAATTCTAAGAAATTTTTATTACAAATTCTCTAAATATGAATTAGCTTCAAATCGAAATTTAAACTAGATTAATTTGTTTTTAATTTCAGCCTTTGAATTCATATAAATAAAAGGTCAAAGAGCAATGATTTTTGCTTTGAACAGTGACTGGAAAAGAGAATACAGAGATGCCGTTTGGGTGAATAAGAGAAAGAAGACAATAGGAAGAAAGTAAAAGTGAAAAACAATGANTGCCGTTTGGGTGAATAAGAGAAAGAAGACAATAGGAAGAAAGTAAAAGTGAAAAACAATGAGAATGAAAAAAGGAATAAAAATTTGAGAAGGAACAAAATAAGAAATATTACTGGCATGGTGAACTGTTTCAACTTGGTGCAAGTGTAATAACATTTGGTGCAGAAAAGCTTTGTATGTTCTACGTTGACTTTTCTATAACACTTTCATTTTCGTTTTTGCTCGCTAGGTTATCTTTTTTTAATGGTTCTTGGATGTGAATTGAATTTCAACTTGTCCAAGAGTAAGTTTAAAGGACATCAAAAGCTNCTTCAACTTGGTGCAAGTGTAATAACATTTGGTGCAGAAAAGCTTTGTATGTTCTACGTTGACTTTTCTATAACACTTTTTCATTTTCGTTTTTGCTCGCTAGGTTATCTTTTTTTATGGTTCTTGGATGTGAATTGAATTTCAACTTGTCCAAGAGTAAGTTTAAAGGACATCAAAAGCTCTATTCAGTTCCAAAATAAGGAGATAAGGATGACAGACAATTGTCAAGGTTGTATTGTGAGGGGCTTGCGAGAGTGATTAATGTTGTTTCAGGTATTATCAATTAGGAGTAGAAAAGGATGAAGTTAAATCTGGAATGATAGTGACCAATGTGGTTAATGGAGACTTATTTCATCAGGCATTGACAATGCTGATAGTTAGGATATCTACTACTGAATTCTATCAAATACTAGTTATAATCATTGATAAATGTCTGATGTCAATATTCATATACTTATGGCTTACTCAGAATGTCATTTTGATTTGACAGTCAATTTCTTTATTATCAGGATTATCAGTATCAACCAACACGATTATTAGCATCAATCCAGAGTTCGGAGGCATTTTTTAATTTTTCCAATGTTCCATTGTAATATTGGCATTGGTATAATAAGATTCCTGGGATTATTAAAAACGATGTCCATATCTCCTTTGCCAGATTCTTCTTGTTTTCCTTAATGAACTTGGTAGGAATGTCTGACAAACTTTAAAAAGCTTTGAGTTGCATAGAAGAAACCAATACATTTTATGTTTTAAAGGAACTTTATAGTTATTTCAAAGAATGACTCATAAGAACAGCTCTGCATTACAGTATTTTCAAAAGAAAAGAAAAAATGTACATGATATATATGCAGACGTTAGCAATAGTTTAACATACTTATGGGCCTATTTTTTGCAGCTGAAGCAATCCTTGAAAGGGTTCCACAAGGGTACAGGCATGTTTTGAAACCTGCACAGTAAAAATGATGATGTAATTTCTAGTAGAGAAAACAATAATTGTAAAATAGCTCAAATACTTGCATTAATAAGAGTTCAAATAGACATTAAGAATACAAAACATTCTAACATGCATGGTCGACCCGGCACATGACAATTCTGCAAACTGGTTTATAAGCAGGAGACCTGAAAAAGTCCAGACTATATCACATTCCACAAAGCCATTCAGGTTTTTCAAAATTTTTGGCTTGGCATGTGGAAAAGCAAATCCCTAGCATGCTTTCTGCTGAAAATAAATGGGTTTGTTACAATAAAACAGCCTTTCAAATTACCAATTTCATGAGTGAGATTTTACACTCTCCCCAAATCTATGCCTCTCTAATTCACCAATATCAAAGCCCTCACATCACTTCACCTCGCCCACCCTTAACTAGCATTGGTTTAATTCCCAGCTATCTACCCTGCTCTCAAGTTGTTTTAGATTTGCTCGTCCACTCTGCTTGCACATCCCAAATTTCATTGCAATGATTTGCTCGTCTACTTCAAAAATATTACTCTTTCAATTGACTTGACCATCATGTTTTAAGATATATTTAGCCAAGAAAATGTAAGACTTTCTTCATTCTGCATATTTTTAGGAGTTGATGCTTCTTGTGTTTACAACATTTACACTAAAATCTTCTATCTAGAAAAGAAAAAGGTAGCAATTTCAAGGATACCATAACACTCTACGATGTATATAGGGGTGTAAACGAGTCAAACTGAAGCAAGCCTAACATCTGTGTGATTCGGCTCATTTCAAATTTATTCAGTTCCTCTTCGACTCTTGTTCAATTATGCTCATGAATACAAAAATAGTGTTTGGCTCGAACTGAGTTCAATTAGCTCAAATTTAGATTGTATGTTCGAAAATACACCGAAAAAGCCAACATTCACTACAGCCCAAGCACTGTGCAGCTAAATACTTCAAACAATTGAACTCCATTTAACATTTAAACGACAATGGGCGAAGCCGATCTTCTGATGCAAGACAAAGCAGGATTTAATTTTAATTTCTAATGCCATTTACAAACATAACACCCAATTCTTATGACAATTAGCCAGGCAAGACCCTATATGAATGTACGGGACCACGGCGGGAATGCAATCTGAAAAGAATTTACTGGCATCTTACGTATTTACATATTAGCATCTAAGCTTTGTTTTTTATATTTAATTTTTATGTATTATAATTTAATATTTAATTAATTCGAGCTAAATCGAACAAACACGAACGAACAAACTTTGTTTGGCTTGTTTATAAATCAAGCTCAAAAAATATGTTTGTGTTTGACTCGTTTACTTAACGAACGAATCAAACACAAGCTACTTAGTAAGTTGAACACGAGTTGTTCTTGAACAACGATCCTTTTTGACAACCCTAGATGCATTAATAATTTTTTCAACACCTCCCTTTCATGATGAATACCACTATTTATCATTACAAATAAAATATAGTCTCGGGTAGTCAAATTTATCTTCAATCTACATCCTTCTCTGCGAAGTGTACAATTTTATATATTGATTGACTCAACTGCCTAATTTTATGACCGCTCTGTAGATTTATTCATGTCACTAAACTCTCTACTCCTCAATCTCATACTCATAATCAATTAGCTTCAAAGGATTTTCCTTAAAGATGACGAAGGAATTCACTGTCAAGGTAGCCAGATTAATGGTTATTATGGTTGAAATACATTTTCTCCTTACCTTCATAATAAATGCACTAAACATTTTTTGTGCTTCAAAAATTTGTGCCCCGGACCCTCAATGAATGAGAGTTTTATGCAAGTTCTAAGTCAAATTTTAAAAGACTGGTTAGGATTGAAGATAAGACAGTACTCTAATGTAACACCCTCATTTTGTGAGCAATTTAATATTTGGTTTGAGGTTTCCCAAAGGCACAAACCTCTAACTACCCTTCTTTAGCAAGAGAGCACTTTTGATTAAGACTAATCAGTACAAGTTAATTGTTTAAACTTAGTAAATAATAGCAATAGAATTAAATTTTTAATTATAAATTTTAAATAGAGAATATAGAGCAAATGTCGAGTTGAATGATGATGAACTCAATTAAGATCACATGATTTTGTCATCCCTAACTATTATGGACCCTCTTATACTTAGTCACATGAGGCAGTCTGAAAAATCCTTGGCAACAATCACAACTTTTTTCATTCATTGAGACCTTATAAACTTAGAGTGAATAATTATCTAACGGAATAAATCTAAATTGATTTTAACTAAAAAAAACTTTGAACAAATCAAATGTACCCTTAAGAATTATAATTCAGAAAAACAGAAAGTCAATGAAAAATAAATGAGCTGTAACCATGACAAGGATCATAATTAAGAGAGAATAAAATCTTTGGGTAATATTTTATTTATTATCTAATCTGTCTTCTGAGAAATTTAGCCAGTAATAATACAAACTCCCAACAAAATATGGGGAGTGAATTTTCGGAGAACACAACTATTTAGCTAGTATGTCATAGATGATTTCGCTTTCCATCTTTACCTAGTCACACCAATGCTATAGTAGCAACAAGATCATAGCAACTAAGGTTTACAACAACAACAAAGCCTTAATCCCACTACGTGGGGTCGCTACTTGAATCTTTTTTCTCCATTGCGTCCTATTTAGTGTCATATTTTCATTTAGTTCTAGTAAATTAAAATCATCACCATTGCGTCCTATTTAGTGTCATATTTTCATTTAGTTCTAGTAAATTAAGATCATTTTTAATATTGCATCCTATTTAGTGTCATATTTTCATTTAGTTCTAATAAATTAAGATCATTTTTAATAGCGTCCTATTTAGTGTCATATTTTCATTTAGTTCTAGTAAATTAAGATCATTTTTAATACAATGAGTCCTATTTAGTGTCATATTTTCATTTAATTCTAGTAAATTAAGATCATTTTTAATACAATATCTATTTAGTGTCATATTTTCATTTAGTTCTAATAAATTAAGATCATTTTTTATACAATAAGATTTTTCTCCATTGAGTCATGTTTAGTGTCATATTTTCATTTAGTTCTAATAAATTAAGATCATTTTTTATACAATAAGCCTGTCCTATTTAGTGCCATATTTTCATTTAGTTCTAGTAAATTAAGATCATTTTTTATACAATAAGCCCATGTCTCCTATGTTCTACCTCTGCCTTTCTTAACAAAGTCAAATCTAAAACATCTACTCTCCTAACCGGATCATCAGATGGTCGACGTTTAATGTGACTAAACCATCTAAGACGACTTTCTCTAATTTTGTCCGTCACAGGAGCTACACCAACCCTATCATGGTACGACTTTCTCTAATTTTGTCCGTCACAGGAGCTACCCCAACCCTATCACGAATATATTCATTTTGGCTTTCTCTAATTTTGTCTGTCACAGGAGCTACACCAACCCTATCACGGATATATTCATTTCGAAATTTCTCTAATTTTGTCCGTCACAGGAGCTACACCAACCCTATCATGAATATATTCATTTTACATATTGTCTCTAAGTGTAAAACCACTCATCCACCGTTTTATAAAATTTTCCTTTCAGTCTAAGCGTTACTTTTCTATCACACAAAAGGCCCGAAGCATTCTTCCACTTCAACCAACTAACTTGAATTCTACTATTAACATCTCAATCTATATCACCATCCCTTTGAACGACGGACCCAAGATATCTAAATCGTTCACACCTTTTAATAATTTGATCACCCAAAGTTACATTTCTGTCACTAGAGCTATTGCTACTAAAATTACATTCCATATATTCAGTTTTAGTTATACTTAAACGAAGGTCTTTAGACTCCAATGTGGATCTCCATAATTCAAGTTTTTCCTGGGCTTTTTCTCTCGTTTTATACACGAGAAGGATATCATCAGCAAAAAGCATATGGCAAGGTACATCCTCCTATAGATGTCCAGTAAGACCATCCATAACTAAAGCAAAAAGATATGGACTTAAAGCTGATCCCTGATGTAATCCAAGAGAAATAGAAATATATTTTGTCAATCCTCCTTCAGTTTGAACACAAGTAACACCTCTATTATACATATCTTTAATGACTTGAATATAAGTCATATCTACGCATTTCTTCTCGAGAACTCTCCAAAGGATCTCTTGGAACCGTATCGTAAGCTTTTTCTAAATCAATAAAAATCAAATGAAGATTCTCCTTATTATCTCTCAACTTCTTATTTACTAATGCGACGGAAAAAATTAAACGTTTTATTATTATTCACGATATTAAGATCACTAAGGTCGATCGTATTTTCAGAAACTTTAAAAATTTATCAAAGTAACTCACCCACCTATGTTGATTATCTTTTTCTAGAAAAAGTACTTTTTGATTTTCATCTTTAATACACTTTACTTGAGTTAAATCTTTATTTTTCTTTTCTCTTTGTTTGGCTAGTTTATACATATATTTTTCACCCTCCTTAGTATCTAATCTATTATAAAGATCATTAAAAGCAGAATTTTTAGCGTCACAGATTGTTCTTTTCGACTCCCTGTGGACTGTTTGATATTTTTCCCAGTTCTCTAAGCTTTTACATTTAAATTAATTTTTATAACATAACTTCTTATATTTTATCTTATTGCGGGTCGTTTGATATTTTTTCTAGTTCTCTAAGCTTTTACATTTAAATCAATTTTTATAACATAACTTCTTATATTTTATCTTTTTGTGCACATTATTATTCCACCACCGACTATTTTTATTTATAATTTTTTTTTATTCTCCAAGCATATCTTTTGCTACTTATTTAATATTGTTTGTTATCCCACATAACATTTGATTCCTCATGAATATCCCAAATTTTAAAATCTTGAATTTTACTCGTAAAAATAATTTTATTTATCTTTTAAGCTTCTCCATCCAATTCTACGATGATAAGTCCTAGTATTTTTTTTATTTTATAACTCTTAATCTTAAAATCCAAAACTAATAAACGATGTTGGGTACTTATATTTTCACTTGGAATGGCCTTACAATCTTTACAATCGCGGCGATCTCTTCTTCTCATAAGAATATAATCAATTTGTGTTTTATTAGATCCAATCTTATAAGTAATAAGATGCTCATCTCTTTTCTTGAACAAAATATTAGTAATAACAAAATCATACGCTAAAGCAAAATCTAAAATAGCTCTACTTTCTTCATTAGTTACTACAAAACCGTAGCCATCATGAGTATTTCTGAAGTCTTCTACCACTCTACCGACATGTCCATTTAAATCTCCTCCAATAAAAATTCTTTCTTCAAGAGGTATCATTTGTACTAAGTGTTCTAAGTCATTCCAAAATTTATCTTTAGACCCTGTATCTAAACCTACTTGAGGAACATAAGCACTTATAATATTAAAAATCTTAGTATCAATGATAATCTTAAGGGCTATAATTCTATCTCCAACTCTACTAATTTTTACAACATTAACTCTTATCTATAATTACACCTACACCATTTCTAGTGCGACTCTTACCATAATAACTAAAGTTTGAAATCCTAAAATGATATCATTGTGATTTATAATTTTTTTAGCACAATTTCATTTTAAACCTGTTCATTTATTAATAAAAAATATTTGTGTTATTCCACATCTTGATACAATACTAAAATAATGATTATTGATCTCATCTTTCATTTTGCATAATAAATCTTTATAATATTAATTTTACTATAAAACTTAGACATTATGTCAATATTCATCTTGTCAATGCTGCTAGAAATACTAATGTTAGTTAACATTCATTTTTGAGTTTTAGAGGTTCCAATTGAGGGCCCGTTTGGCGCGCTTTCTCTGCACAGTGCAGCGGGAGGCCATAGTTTAGGGTCTTTTGGCGAGGCGTTTCACTCGCAGGGGCCATTAATCTGAGTGAAACGTCGGTCGTGGGTGATACCCCGCGGCCTGCGTTATCCTCCGATTGTTTACTCTCGTACCCCTCCATTTTTACCTACCTTGCCGAGTGCTAGCTTTCTCTGCCCTAACCGTCATTTCGGTCATCTCCTGCTACCAAACAGCCCCTGAAGCAGATCATCACAGAGGCAGCCATGGATTCATCAAATGGAATTCTGAGTCGAGAGGCAGCGTAGTTCCTAGAAGAAGGGATCTTTCTCGTTCTATCGAGGTGGACAGCTTTGCAAATGGCGATGGAGAACGAGTCACGCCGGAAGTCCGTGGAACTTGCTTCCGCCATATTTTTGTGGTTCACTCAGTCCAAAGGTGAGAGCTTTTTCTCCAACTTGATAGATTTTTACAAGGGTATAGGGTTTTAACATGTTGGGAGGGGGGTAAGATAATATTTTTTTATGAATGCTTGCTTTGATTTACAGGGTAAGGAATGTTCTTCATCGCCAAAAGTTTGTTTAGAACACACCTATATTATTTATCTTGTGTCATGGAGAGGGGTTAGTTGGAGGGAGTAGAGATAAGATGTTAGCGCCACAGAAGCTGATCACTAGGACCACTTTTTCTTATGTTGGCTCTGTGCGTTGAGGCGTCACGAGACATCATGTCCACGTCCTTCAAATACCGCAGTAATGAGGTGTTTGAAGAACATATGTCTACATTCATGACCGCATGTAGACACAGCACTATGCAGAGCATCATCAGCGACAATACGGATACATGCATCAATGCATTCAGGAGGTACAGAGATCGCTATCTTAAGTGACGTTCCCAAATGCGCCGCCCTTCAAGATTTATGTTCTGGGGGATGACAACATAGAGGAGACTGATAGCGGTTAGGCGACTCTGGCATTGTCACGTGCTGGTACTTAGTGAGCAGCTTACAGCCAGTGGTGTGCTTGCACCCTTTAGACCGAGGGAGTGTAGTCAGGGTAATCATGTCAATCACTGGGGCGAGTACTATAGTTTGAGTGTCTTGTATCATGCGTTTGAATGTTGTTATCTCTGTTGAGATTACATGACCAGATTTTTCTGGAGGGGCTACCGCATTGTTGTCTGGCTGCTAGTGTGGGTTTCAATTTTCTTTTTGGTATTATTGTCCCTACTGAGTGCCTTTGGCATACTATACTGTACATGTTTGATTTTCATATATACTGAGATTTGTATTGTATTGTGGTTCTTACCTTTTTTGGATGATTCTACATGTTGAGTTCTTCACCGTTTTTTTCTGAAATTTATGTAACTAGTCCTGCAAGTACCTTTTCCTGTATTTATCTATTTTTCATTTACTATTGCTTCAATTATACATGTGTTAGAAAAAACATGTTTGGGGAGAAAAATGTACCTTGTTATGAACCTGAAAGGTAGCTCACATAACTTAGTGGATGATTAATTTTCAATTGGCAACTCGTGTTAGGATCTTTTTTATTGATTCAATCCGCTTATCATAGACTATTAAAACTAGATAAATGTAATTTAGAAAAGATTAACTTTAATGAGTTAATAATAAGTTTCAGAAGTAAACAGCTTCAAAATTTACTTAAAAGAACTCGTAAATTATTAAAAAAGTGTAATTTAAGTGTTAATAGTAAATCAAGAATATATTTAATCTTTCTGGGTTCATTTTAATGTGATCTTAAGTCTCAACTAGAAAAGATAACTTGAACGCGGAACATTAAAATATCAAGTGTTAAGTTTTATTGCTTAGGAAACACTACCATTTTTCACATTTAAAAACTAGAAAAGAAGAAAAAATGCTGCTAACAAGATATAATAATTCTCAGGAGAAAATGAAAAAAAAAAAAAGAAAAAAAGGTCAAAAGTTAAAAAAAAATTGTGATAAGAAGCTAACAAAAGTTAAAGGGAAAAAAAAGAATAAGGAGGGTGTGTAGTACTATTTAAGTAATAAGACTTTTCCATGATTCTTTAATGAGAATCAGTTTAAAAGTTATTTTCAAAAGAAAGAGTTAATTAAATATTAAGTTGGTTAAAATTCACTGAAACTACATTAAAAACATTCAAAATTAGTGAAAAATACTTTAGATAACACCAATGGGATTTTCTTAAGAATGAAATGAAGGAAATTAAGAAAATGTAAAGTTATTAACTATTAATGCTAACTGATCCAATAATGATATTTAAATAATTTTATTTAACAATGATAAACATGTTGAATAATTAGAAATCTACAAGAGTGTCATTCAAATCATGGAATCCCAACTAAGCCATGTGATTACTTAAGGGCAAGTAAAATGATAAGTTTGAAGGTATTGACATATGTCAATTTTATGTGATTTTACAAGTACTTTCCCCAGCCTTTTATCTACTATTTACAATAATTTATCACAGAATTACACTTGAGAAAGATTTTATGTTAATGTTGTGCAGGTTGTAGGTGCTTAACACGAGCAATTTGAAACGAAAAAAATCTAGCGAAAAAGTGACCCAAAGTGGCATGACCACACCATCTATCGAAAACCTACGACATGACCATGTAAGATTAGGTGTGACCACACCCAACTTTGGCAGACTTGCAGCATGAGCACGCCGTAGTCGGGCGTGACCACGCCCCCTTCTTAAGCATTATGACGTGACCACCCTAGTTTTAGGAGTGACAATGCCATTGAGCGGGAAAACACTTTAGGAAAGAAATTGGCTTTGTCAACTCCATAGTTCTTGCTAAAAGAACAATTTTTAGGGTATCTTGAGGGATATTATGCATCAAAGAGGAGTTGGAGGCTGCCAGAGGCAAGGATTGGAGAAATTTTGAGAGCTTCCTAAAGGTTTTCTACCTCCTTTTGTAGAAACCTTGAGGGCTGAGTTTTTTCTTTATTTTGTGAATTGTGACGGATTTGTATGAGAGGAAGGATTGTTGTCGTTATGAAGAGAACAAATTATTATAAGTTTTACATGTTTTTTATTCTTGCAATGAATTCCTACATAATTTTCTTATTATGGTTTACTAAATGATGCAAGGCTAGTTTCATTCTTAGTGCCTTTGTAATGTTGGGGTAGTGAATTTAATCATGATTTTTTTAGTAATATTTTTCTGCCTGTGTTCTCTTGTGTTTTCATGGCCTATGTTGTTCGTTACTATGAACTTAATTTACTCATAATCTAACCAAATAGGATGTTAAAATATTTTGTGAAGCTACGACCTTTAACCGTTGTGTAGTGGAAACGACGGAATTACAAGAGGATAGATATATTCCAATGGAATTCTGCAATCATCCTAGGAGATCGAAACAATTATGCAGAATATTGTGAGGATTGAGAGAGCCTCAACTTTATGGATTTCAGGCTTCTTTTAATCTAAAGATAGACATAAGGAGTAACATATCCCTGATTTATAATAATCACCTAGAAAATTATTTAGGAAAGCCATGATTACCACAATCCCCAAATCACAGAGTCACAAATCTCATCAATCTTGAAGAAAATCACAAATACTTTCTCGCTGCTTCTGTTTTCTACTGCATTTCCTCTGCTTTTGCTAAAATCCTAGGACAAATCACCTTTGCAATCACGTTAAGCTAATTGGTAAATTAGGGATTTTTCTGCAAAAATAATTATTAGACTTTCCTTGTGGGATTGATACGCGAACCATTAAACCACATACTACTTGACACGTGTACATGTATTGTACGGCTGACTTACTTCGCGGTATGTTTCGGAGCGTCAATCCTCATCCAATAAACCAAGTCTCTCTTATCAGACATATAACCCTTTCAATTTTATTTTCCTGAAACAAAATATTATTCACTTAGTAGGGCACAACATCTCTTCACCTATTCTTCCCGCACTCAGAGATCTTGGCACGACCAAAACGAGAAGAACACAACATCGCGACTTCCTCTTCGCCCGCATGAAGTCTTTTGCCTTTTTATTCTTCGACGCGGCTCGATCTCACACAGCAAGCCCTCGACGTCCGTTCCATTCAGCTAAGATTCGGAGTCAAAACAGAGATCAGAACAGTAATGCAAAATGCCGTGAGAATTGAGAGAGCCTCAACTTTATGGATTCTAGGCTTCTTTTAACCTAAACATAGGCATAGTAAGTAATATATCCCCGATTGACAACAATCCCAAAGAAAATTATTTAGAACAGTCACGATCACCACAACCCCCAAAACATAGAGGCACAAACCTCATCAAGTTTGAAGGAACTCACAAATATTTACCCGTTGCTTTTGTTTTCAACTTTATTTCCTCTGTTTTTGCTAGAATCCTTGGAAAACCACCTTTGAAAGCACACCAAGCTAGGTTCAATAAATTAGTAAACCAGAGATTTTTTCTGCATAAATAATTGTTAAACTTTCCTAATGGGATTGATACACGAACACCCTTAAACCGCATGCTACTTGATACGTGCGCTTGCATTTTACGATTGACTTAGCGATAAATTTTGGTGTGACAATCCTCATCCGATAAACCAAGTCTCTCTTATCGGATATATCAAACTATTAATTTTCTTTTCCTGAAAGAAAGTATTATTAGAAGGGCATAACATCCCTTCCTCTCTTCTTCCCGCACGCAGAAATCTTGATGCGACCAAACAGACCAGCGCACAAGGCCGCGACTCTACCTTTTNTAAAAGTATAAGAAATCTACTCACTACACATGATAAACACCAAATAAAACTTTATTCAATCCAAGGAAATTAACCAAATATATGTTTACAACAGTAATCAAATAAGAATACACATGATAATTAGCTCTTTCCCTTTGTAAAGAGAAGCAAATTCAACCGGATGATGTTTTTCATATTGCCACATATGATGCTATCGTAAACCCTTACATATTCTCTCAAATTCCCCTCTCGAATCTCTCTAGAACAAGAATTCCTACTCCTACCTAATGTCCTTGGAGAATTCCAGCACTTTAAACTTCTTCCCTAATCCTATGATTGTTGAAACTCCCTTTTTCAACCATCAACACTCATAAAATAACTCTCGTAGTGTGCACATAGTAACTGTCTGAACCGCAACACCTAAGCACCCAGTCTACGACACCTAAGTGTCGTGCTCTCTGCTTGTTCAAAATGTTTGGGCAACTAGGTACCCAGAACCTGGTGCCAAGGTGTTCATCTGCAACACATTGGTGCTCAAAAGTGGGCGTCGAGGCGCTAGACCATAATAAGCACATTTGCTTCATTGAGCTATATTTTGTTCAGATTTAGTCCAAATTCATTCAAATTCTCCTACATGTTATACTTTCATCATAAACATAAAAATACATTCTCTTAAAGTGTAGTTTAATTTAAAAATATGTGTAAAAT
>JXCR01073169.1:0-16582 GCA_002079205.1 Phalaenopsis hybrid cultivar
CCTTACGCGCAACGCAACGAAATTTTCTCATGTGATGAATTATCTACTATACACTCAATGGATGTTTAATGCTTACAACTCCATTGGCAAATATGCCTAAGAGTGACACTTAAATAGTTAATGACAATGATTAATCATACAACCTCGCCTTACTATAAATATCCTCGAATGTCTTTTGCAAAAGTAAAGCCCAATATCTTTGCAAATGACATGATATTGGGTCCTAAGGACAAAAAATCGGGTTTATAACATTGCTAATGTAGATTGCTAATAATTGAGACATATAACCTTAAGCGCAAGAAAGCCCTTGATATAGGTCTTACTACTATGATATTTCAAAAGCTTATTTATATGACTTATGATTGAGAATAGAGAGATTGACAATGAACCTTACAACCACTACCTATATGTAGGAAACCCAAAGTGAATCACTATAAACAACAATAAAAGTTTAATGCAAATGCAATGCCAAACATCTTGGCAATTATCACATCTTCAAATCATGGAGCACAATATTTAAAATATTTTTCATATACGTTATTGTAGGCATTCGACAACTCTACTAAGGTTATCACTATTAGGTGAGCTCTTATTATTCCATCAAGAAAATAGACGTGTTTGGTTTATTGCATGTTCATGTTGGTTAGTTGGGATGATTTCAATAGAGATCAACTCATATTTGTTTAATTAATGTTAATATATATTTGAATATGATATATGTTTAACTTCATGTGCATGTCCATCAACACTATGCTACATAAAATTTGTTAGAAAATTTGGCAACACTTCCTCGTCAGCCCTAAAGAGGGGGGAACAATAAAGCATGTTGAACCATCCCATCACAACCAAAAGGCGTGTTTGATGCAATAAATGAAATATGATGCTCACATTTTTATGTTTACCCTACCACGCTATAAAAGTTGTATAAATGTGGTGCATAAAACCAACGGGATGCTTGTATTCTCGCCATGCCAATAGCTTAGTCTAGGTCTAAGATAGCTAAACAAATTAAAAGTTTATAAAATTTGGTTACGATCAGATGAAGTACTTGTTAGAGGATACAGAGATGAAGAGTCTGTTAAGGGATACAGAAATGAAGTGTTTGTTATGGAATGCAGAGATGAAGTATTTTTTGGAGGATGCAGAGCTGAAGTGCCTGTTGAAGGATACAGAGTCTCAGGAGTGAAAGTTGACGTTCCAGATTTTGAAGAGAGNGATGCAGAGATGAAGTATTTTTTGGAGGATACAGAGCTGAGTGCCTGTTGAAGGATACAGAGTCCCAGGACTGAAAGTTGACGTTCCAGATTTTGAAGAGAGAATAAATCTAGATGATTTCATAGAGTGGTTGCAGACCTTTGATAATATCTTTGAATACAAGGAGATGTCAGATGATAGAAAAGTGAAACTAGCTACTATTAAGCTGAAAAATAGCGTCTCATTGTGGTGGAAGAACCTGAAGAGAGAGAGAAATAGAGGAATGAGCATGAATATTACTTGGAAGAATATGAAAAGAGTTGTAGCAATAATGCCTTCCCCCACACTCCCATCAAGAACTTTTTTTGAGATTCTACTATGTATAGCAGAGGGACCTATCAGTGGAGGTGTACACAGTACAGTTCATGCAACTTAAGCTGAAATTTGATCCGACGGAGTCAGAGGAGCACATGATAGCCGGGTACTTGAGAGTCTTGAAGCCCACCACGGATAACATGGTCCAACTACAATCAGACTAGTCTTTGAGTGAAATTCAGACCCTGGCACTAAAGGTGGAGAGCCAGTAGAGAAGAGCAAGCATCCATTGGCATTTAGGCAACCACCTGCTATTGGAGACATCAGTAGGAGCACGCCACAAGGAGTAAAGAAAAATGTTCAGGACAAGAATACTTCAGCCAGAAAATGCTTTAGATGTCATGGATATGGGCACATCGTCTCAAATAGCCCTACGAGCCGAATTGTGTCCATCACCGAGCAAATGACGGTAGAGGAAGTTAGTGACAAGCAACAATTGAAGAAAAGGGTAAGGAGTACGAACTTCCACATAATAAATGGGAGATGTTTGTGGTTTGACAGGTCCTACAGACGAAGGTTAAATCCCTGCAGCCAACCGCAGCCCCCCTTTCCCCTCCTAGTCCCCAACCACGCAACCAACCTCCTACCATCCAATCAACCAAACCAACCACCACCCCTTGCATTAAAATTTAGTTGAACTTGCTTGTGTTTTTCATTGTAATTTCCTTTGAAGTGTTTTTGGTTGTAACCACAGATTTTCTTTCAATAATAATATGTATTTTCTTATTATTACCCTAAAGACGGAGTATCTCCCAAAAAGATAAATCTGCAATATATAAAGCATACATCATCTTATGGCAAGATGCAAAATGTGACAACTTGGAGAAGCGGCCGACTATTATTTTTTGTTGGATTTGATGAAAACTCATAATGAGGTCCATGTTCAAATCCTCCCAAGATAATTCTGAATCAATTAACAATATATAGAGGTATGTATTATGGCCCTAGGTCTCAACTATATGACATCCAACACAGACCGACATGCCTCCACGTCCCACACCAATCTAAGCTAGTAAAAATTCTCTTTAAACAAGAAAATTTTTTGTTCTACCAAAATGCACAATCGTTCTCCCATTATGACATTTTAGTTAAATGAAGTTCTCGAGCGAACTCTGTAGTATACAGTTTATTCTTATAAAACAAATATTCATCTATTTTATGGCACTGCTCATATAGTCTATCCTGACAACTAGCTCAAATCCCCTAAAAATCCTTGTTAGTAGTATTAATATCCTTTAACATTTCAAGTTCAACTACCTTCAATTGTATGGTAGTGATAAGCAAGTCACTACAACTTATATGATACTTTGTTCTAACTCCCTGTTATGTGGCTCAACACAAAATAGAATGAAGACAGAAACTCCACCGATGACTTATGTCAATCTTTTAGCTTGCTCTGATTATTCAAGAAAGTTAATGCTTCATAATCACAGTAAAGGGTGAGCTCACTTGCTATTAGGGGTGTTCAGTGTTTGGTCAAAACCCAACTGAATTGAACAATTTTAGTTTCAAAATTGTATTTCAATTTTTTTGTTTTTAAAATCTTAATATTTGATTTTAAGTTATTAGTTAGGTTTGAATTTTCATTTAACTAAACAAATAAAAAAACCAAATTTAACTAAAATTTTGTATTCCATTTTAATTTCATGTTGAGCAAAATTAAAAAAAATCAAATTTTACATTATATGCAATACTTGATTGAAATAAATAGATGATTCATGAAATTCAATTGATATTATACATATAATATATGTATTTCATGATGCTTGTTTATAATAGAGCCTAAGAAACAAATAAATTTTAATTTTTTCATAATCGAATCATTTAAACCGAATTAAATTTTTTGTTTTGTTGATTCTAATTTATCAAAAAAATGATCATACTTTTCTAGAACTAAATGAAAATATGACACTAAACAAGATTCAATGGAAGAAAATGATTCATGTAGCCGACCCGACGTAGTAGGAACAAGGCTTTGTTGTTGTTTTTGTTGTTTTTATTGTTGTTGTTGTTTTGATTAGTTTGACTTTTCGGATTTTTTATTTCGGCTACAATTAATTTGACTAATTTGAAAACTGATCCATCAAACACAACCAAATGCTCACCCCTACTTGCCAATAAATAGTGTATCCAATGATTGATAGTATGGGTGTCAAAAATTGACCCAATACACTAACAAAACTCGAGCTCGACTCGAAAAATTTGGATTAGAGTTTATCCGAATATTTTTTGAGACGGGTTCGGGATAGAAATATCAACTCGTTTATTGTTCGGGACGAGTTCGAGTTGAACCTAAAAACGCAAACATAACCCGAATAAGCACAAAAAATCAGGTCAGGTTCGGGTTAGGGGGTCAAGCTAGAGTTCAGATCGGTTTCGGATGTTAGTTTTCAACCCATTTATTATTCAGGTCGGCTTCGAAATGACTTTATTCAGGTCGGGTCATTTTCGAGTTGAACTCAAACCAAACTTGATAACCCAAATTGACGCTCATAATTGATAGTACTCACAATAATTAAAATTTTTTAATATAGGTAGAGTATTGTCTCCTTGAACTATTCAACTTTTTACAAAAAAATAATGTTCCCCTTGAATCAGCATAGCTCTAGTTCCCACATTGGAGGTGTCAGACTCCGTCTCAAAAGCATGATTAAAATTTAAAACTGCTAAGATCAAAACCCAAGTAACATGTATCTTCAAAGTTTCAAAGTTTGTCATGGCGTCATTTGACCAAGTGACCTATCTAACTGGAGAAGCTCTGTCAAGAGCACTGCTATATAGCTGCAATTCCTAAAAAATCGTTATATTATGAAACTAGCATACCAGAGTAAATGACTATGGCTTGGGTCAAGCCATAAAAGCCTCAATCTTCATGGAGTTCATATTAACACCAACAGCTGAAATAATATACCTCAGGAAGCACATCTGTAGTGTAAAAAATTAACACTTTTTTAGTGACTATATAAATGCTCTCTACAAAAAAATTTAGAAAAATATTGTAAATGCTCCTTTTTTAAACAATTGTACACCAAATGCCATCAAAGTACAAAACCATGAATCTTCTAATGAATGCCCAAAAAATTAGGTTCAACATCCGCATGAAAGTAATTGGTGTTGGATAGGCAAAGGGTTGGATTGTCCACTCAGATAATCCATCTCGTGTCTTCAAAGTTATCGTTCACTCATATCTTAGTATTATCCCGATCTAGCAATAAACACTGCACAATTTGAACTTGAAGAAGAAACTAGCTCCATATAACTGATCTAGCAAATTATCCAGCCATGGAATAGAAAAATGATACTTAATGGTTAATTTATTCATAACCAATGCACATGCGTTAAGAGTCATTTTTTCGGCACAATCAGCGTTGGAACTACATATGGACTAGTATTATTACAAATCAAGCCTCTAATTATCAAATCTATAACTTGCCTCTGCAACTCCTAATATTTGGTTGACTGCATCTGATAAGCATAGCAGTTTGGAAGAAAATACCCTATCTCACTCATATAATCCATCGCATGTCTTGAAAGCTATCTTTCACTCATATATTGGTCTTATCCTAATTTGGTAATAAACGTTGTGCAAACCAAACTTGAAAAAGATATTGGCTCCATGTAATTTTATCTAGCAAATCATGCAGCCATGGAATAGCAAATTGATATGTGCACATGCATTAAGAGTTATACTTCTTCGGCACAATCAACATTGGAACTACACATGGACTAATACTCTCACAAATCAAGCCTTTAATTATCAAATCTATAACCTGCTTCTACAACTCATAATATTCAGTTGGGTGCTATCTGATAGGCATATCCTTTTGGAAGAACATACCCTAGAAATGAAATCTATTGCATATTAAATCTCCTTCAATAGTGTTAATCTAATAGGAAAATTGTCAATAAAAAAATCCTGAAACTCTTTCAGCCAATGCTGCACCATATCTACTATGAACTCCTTGAGCTCGCCACAATATAGAATCACCTATGCTAATTCTAATGGCGCTTCTCTCAAGGCCTACAGAAGGTAGCTCACTGCACTACCCTTTTAGACTTTGCATGAATGTCCATTATCTCGAACTATACCAGAGATAAGAGTGTGATAAGTTTACCATCCTCGGTGAAGCAATAATTGTTCTTGTAGTCGGCATGACGTTTATACAAGTTTTACTGCTAAAGGCAACCCAATAGAAATACCAAGTATTCATTGGTATCATATCACATTACACCAAATTTTGTGTCAACGGTAACGAACTCCACTAGGTATCTCTTGTGAGCTGTTATCTCATTTTCTTTCTTCAATCGAAGCACGGAATATAGTTGGGCATGCTTCTATGTGATAAGACTCAGTTAATCTATTACTTGGATAGATCAACATTCTTACAGCTACATCCATCGATGATAATCTTCACAAATTTCTTTTCATAGTATAAGGGGTGTGAAATATGTTGTAATCAAGCCCCTATTGATCTCATATGGGCTCAATTTAAGGAATTCGTCAAACCACTAAAATCACCCACTCGCCAATAGGAAACTACCACTCTCTAACATCCTCATTTTCTCATGTCTCCATAGTGTTATTGTTCACTTCTTCGACAACTCCATGCTCAGTGAATCTCTGATTTGGGCATTTAGATGTTATATGCCCAAAACCATAACATTTAAGCACTTTTAGCTAAAAAGGACTAAGGGTTGCTAATGGTCCCCATCTTTTTCTCATCCTGGGCTAATTTCTCCTAAAAAAGAGTCAGCTTGGTGCTCGAATGGGTGTACTATTGCTGCCTAATCTTAAGGCCAAGCTAAATCTCTAAGATGTGCTAGTCGTTGATGACAATGTTACTTCACCATCAAAGCTATGGTTTGCAAATCGAGTATAGATCAATAAGGCTGCAGCTACACTTTATTGCCAATAGCTGATTTTATCCCTCTAAAGTATCTCGTCATTGTATACACCTTTGGTTTCACCAACTCACATTTCAACATAAGCCGATCAAATTTGATTGTGTGCTCCATAGAAGAATCTCTTGAGAGCAAAAAGTGAGGTTTTAGAAGCGTGTTGTCGATGATGCAAGAAAATGTACTTACGTTGTATCTCTTTTTCATCTTAAGTTATATGATGATCTTACTTTTTTCTCCTGTAATCAAAAATTTTTCAAATCCTTCCACTACAATAAAGCATTCTTCAAGAGTTTGATGGTTACCAAATTGACACATTTAATTTGAGGAACATCTTTGTACACAAAATTATTACACTATTTGGAGTCACTCAATGAATTCATCTGTATTCAAGTGTTATATCCATCAAGTCAGACTTCAACCTAAAGTAATTATCTTTTCTCTGATATTCAATGATAAATCATCGAAGTATGGAAATCTTTATCACTGAAAAATTTTCTAACTGAAGGAGTTAAATTTCTCCTCTCAATCTAGTAAATCATCATTACAACTATGGCCTCAAGTATGAAAATATCTTGCTTTAGCAATGTAAGTTCCTAAACACCTCTTTGCATGTTTTCCCTTGATAGCATGATGTCTCTTTCTCTCAAATAGGATTCTAGGCAAAATAATAAAGTTGTTCTAGGTAGACGAAGGTGATAAAGTGAGGATGGATGAATTAAGCAGGGTGGATTAGGGTATAAGAGTGAGGAAAATAAATCCTTAAAATTTCACATTTTCATAACTAAAAACTTTTTGATGGAAGGGGTTGATTTTATCCTCTCAATCCGGCAAATCGCCATTATAGTTATGGGCGACCTCCCCAAGTTGTCTCCTCTCAAATACGGCAAGTTTTTGTTGTGGTTGAAGGATTTTATTAAAAGTTCTTAAATATCTCTTTGTATGTTTTTCCTTGACGGCAGGATATCTCTCTTGAATAGGGTTTTGACCAATATAAGAAGGCACTCTTATGTGGCCGAAAGGTGAGAGAGTAGATAGATAAATTAAGTAATATAGATTTAGGTTTGGAATGGGGAAAATAAATCTCTAAAGTTTCAGATTTGTCATACTCTAATACCAAAAACATTGATCTAAGATAGTCAGACGACTTTGGAAGATCAAGATATAAGTCAAGAGAGTAATAATAAGGAGACAAGGTGGAAAACGAAGACAATAGGGGAAGAATCGACGAAACGGATGGTGGTCGGATAGCAGCTACAGTGGGTCAGCAATGAGGATAGGCAGCATTGGAGGGTTGTCGAACGTCCAGAAGGGATCTCCACCCAAATCAAATAAGGTTACAATCACACCAACTAAGAAAGATCAAGGAAACAACACTCACGCAAAAAAAAAATTAGATAAAATAATCTCTGTGGAATAAAATCAAAGAAAACCAATCCCAAATAAATCCAAAACAAATATATAAATAGTTCCAAAGCAAAATAACCTAATGTTAATGCTAATTTAGCAAAAAGGAGCTAAAAGGGCTGGCTTACAACCCTAGGAAGTTGGAACAAGAACCGAAAGCAAATAAACTAGAATTTCTAATTTACAGAATCCCTAACCCTATTTGTGTCCCACGTCCTACATTCCACATCATGAGCGAGCAATGAACTATCGGAGAGGATGATTTGATGGTCTTATTCTAATGGTTTACTTTAATATGCAACCTAAAAGCACATTTCTTGGATTGAACTTTAACACACTAAAACCCATCTAATTACTACCTAAATGACAATATATTAACTCATTCATATGTAATAAATTGTAATAAAAATCTCAAATTTTGGGTTTAAATGAAAGTCCAACTGGATCCATACTGAAACTCAATTAGGCTATTTTGTAAATGGACCAACCCTTAAATCTATTTGGAAAGAAAATTGGACTCTCTTGAGATGATGCACCAGAGCCTCAATGTTTGTTTTATATATATATGACTAGATTAATGAGCCCGCTTTTGGGCAGATGAACCAAATGTCTGCATGCTTTCTTAATTCACTTGAATAAAGTTCAATCAAAATCATGCGAACTTAAACAATTATAATTTAACTTATTCTAAAACTTATCAATAAAAAAAATTAAACCTGATTTTCATTTTTTTATTTAGAATTCATGAAATGAAATTTTGATTAATCATTTTATTATTAAAAGATTTGTAAAACCTTGAAAATAAGAATATTATTAGATTTATATTTTACAATATTTATCATTTATTTTCATTTTTGCTGGTTTCCTACTTGAAGACTCATGAAATATTATTTAAATACCCATTGAAGCAAGAAAAAAGAAATCAAGTTTCTTCCTCCAAGAACCTATTCTAAACTCTTTGTCCAAAAACCAATTCTAAATTCTTTGTCCAAGAACCAATCCTAACTGTCTGCTCGAAACATCCCTCCTTTATCCTTCCATGAGTTCTCATACCCTCTCCAACAGTCCAATAGGTCTCTTACGCCCATTAAGTTCATAGCAGCCCTCTAGGAAAATCAGTGGCAACATTTTCCTTCTTTAAATAAGGATATTAAAACCTTCACTAGCCTCTCCTTGTTGTTTATTGGGGTGGTGATTAATTGACAGAGACCTACGAGAGCAGCAAGGATTGGATTCCCACTCAGCGACAGGCAAGAAACTCAAGGGAAAAAATTAGACCTTCAAAACAATAAATCTCTCTTATAGTAGCTCTAAAATTGCATGAATTTTGCAATTAGGATCCATTTCAACAGACATACTTTTATATCGTTATTTTAAAGCACTTCTAAATTGTGCTGAAGATATTGGAGATATCGAAATAACTTAAATAAAAATCCTGATTATGATGGTATTTACAACACATACTTATACATAGATATCACAATAAGGATGACTTTAATCTTTTAAATTAATGCTTTCAACAACTTACTTTATCAGGCTCCCATGACCATCCATCCGGACCCTTGACTTTGACAATAAATGAGCCCTATGCACGAACAAAATATTAGAAACAACACAAGTAAAATAATAAACAACAATCAAAATGATAGAAAGAGGATCAAAGCCAAAAAAAAAACTTTTGCATAACTAAAAAACAAAATAGGTTCGTTAGATCTTGAGAACTTTCTAATCAAATACTTGATTGGAAAGGGGTCTCAAAACCACAAACAATGCGAATTTTCTTTTATCTGATATGTCGTGTATCATAATAAATTTGCAGTTATATCAAAAACAAGAAAAATAAATCACAATGTACCCATTTCTTTGCTTGAAAACATCTACTTGGAACTTAGCAAGTGAAGGAGCAGTATGAGGCAAAAAACAAATAGTGGAAAGAAATATGATTTATAACAAATATAAGGATGATAAATGATTTTTTTTCACTTGGATTCAAAAACATACGAGGATAAAGATAATAACAAATTTAGGCTCTTCTACTCCAAAAGTTCGATGACAGAAGGCATTCAGGTTATGATAATGAACTTGTTCAAAGAAATTACATATTAAGATGAATCAAAAAACTTTGCTATAGCATTAGTTGTAACTACAACGTACGTTTTATGTACAAAACATCAGCAAGCCCTAAAATGGTTTAAATGAACTGTACACTTGTACCAGCAATGAATGCTATGCATGATACAAGTGCTGCAAGTATTATTAAAACAAAGTATTAATAAAAATGTATCAATCAAGTAATTCAATACAATAGTTGGTCTTTTATTAAGCTTCATGCATAAAGAACAGTAAAAATTTCCTGCTCAATAGAGGCATGGGAGCCATTCAACCATTTGAAGAACTGGCACATTCTAGAGTAAAGCTAAAGAATCTATCCCTAAGATTCTAGATAATTATAGTAAGAAAACAGATGATACATAAGGAACCTCATTTAAATCATGCACCAACAATTGTTTATTGTCAAATATATGGTAACACCCAAAATGTCAGAATGAGAAAAATTAAGAAAATCATAGATGATCAATTAATATATTCAAGGGTATAGAAATGCCAGCATTATGTTGAGTTAAAATCTCGAGAAGGTTTGAGATCCCAATATAAAACCTTACTAGAATATTTGAGTTCTTAAAAAAGTAAAAACGTGGAAGGAAAAGGTAAACCTTGTCATAAACTGGAATAAAATAGTAACCATTCGGGGCACATTGTGTCCTGTCCTTCACCAGCCCATCAATTGTTTGAAGTTCAACCTAAAAAAAAAAACATAAAGAAATTTTTTGAAGCTTTAAAAAATTTTAATGAATAGCAAGCTTGAGAAGATATGAGAGAAAAGAAAATTGTAATACCAAGTAGTTATAAAAAATTTACATTATCGATGGCCTCACACACATGCAGAAAATAACAACAACAACAACAACAACAAAGCCTTAATCCCATTACGTGGGGTCGGCTACATGAATCCTTTTTCTCCATTGCGTCTTATTTAGTGTCATATTTTCATTTAGTTCTAATACATTAAGATCATTTTTTATACAAAAAACCAAAGTCTTCCTAGGCCTACCTCTACCTTTCTTAACATAAGTCAAATCTAAAACATCTACTCTCCTAATCAGATCATCAGATGGTCAACGCTTAATGTGACCAAACCATCTAAGACGACTTTCTCTAATTTTGTCCGCCACAGGAGCTACACCAACCCTATCACGAATATAATCATTTGGCATTTTGTCTCTAAGTCTAAAGTCACTCGTCAACCTAATCATTCTCATCTCGGTAACACTTAACTTAGTATTATGTTTCTCTTATAAAGACCAACATTCAGTGCCATAGAGCATTGCAAGTCTCACCACCGTCTTATAAAATTTTCCTTTCAGTCTAAGCGATACTTTTCTATCACACAAAGCCCGAAGCATTCCTCCACTTCAACCAATCAACAATCAGCTCTACATTTTTCATTAGTCAGTCCAAAACCGTAGCCACCATAAATATTTCTAAAATCTTCTATCACTTTACCGACATGTTCATTTAAATCTCGTTCAATAAAAATTCTTTCTTCAAGAAGTATCATTTGTATTAAGTATTCTAAGTCATTCAAGAATTTATCTTTATACCCTATATCTAAACGAAGAGCATAAAAACTTATAATATTAAAAGACTTAGTATCAATGATAATCTTAAGGGTTATAATTTTATCTCCAACTCCATTAATTTTTACAACATTATCTTTCAAACTCTTATCAATAATTACACCTACATCATTTCTAGTGCAACTCTTACCATAATATATTATATTTCAATAACTCCGAAATAACCTCCGCGATTCCACTTCAATAACCCTGAAATAACGCCGCAAAGGTTATGTTGGGGGTTATTTCGAACTTATTGAAGTGAAACATATGGGTTTCTCTTTAATAATCTTGAAATAACACCAAAAAAACCTCCAAGGCGTTATTCCGGGGAGGTTATTTTGGGGTTATTAAAGTGGAACCACGGAGAATATTTTGGGGTTATTTAGAGGTTATTTTGGGATTATTTCAAAGTCTGCGGTTCCACTTTATATTTTTTAGGCGACCCGATATAGTACACATTGTGGTATATTGTCGAGAGTCCGCACATAGAGCTACGTCCAAAGTCCGGATAAAAAAATTTTCCCAAAAAAAGAGTCTGTAAGCAACAGAAAAGTCCAAATACTAAATATATCTAATGGGCCTAATAGATCAAGCCTACCATCCATGCATTCAATAGTCCGGTGTTTGCTCGACCAAATGTACGTGTTAGCCATATCTTTGGAAGTAACAAGCAACTGAGATTCTTTGAACGTGTTGACCCAGAAGGACCCCACGAGTACCTTTGAAACACATCAACATTTATACGAGTTACTCTAAACGGGCTCGCCAAGCTCAAGTTTTCAATTGAGCTCCTCCAATCGAGCTCGCTCGCATTTCCTGAATACTCCTGCCAAACTTGTTGATGGATACCTAGCTACATCACCATGCTCGATGAATAGTTCTTCGAGACAAAACGAAGAGAATTCTAGTCCATTGGCATAAATATAATCATTTATTAGTGACATGATATTCATGTCAAATATCTTATCAACGACGAGACTACTCAAGCTTTGTATTGTCTTAACCAATAACATAGTTTTTTATTTTATTTATTAGACCGCTACGTGAGCACATAAGCTCTATGGCATTTAAGTAGGAAGTAAAATAAAAGAAAAAAAAAAAGAGGGGGGTTATAGCTTTCTCTCTAACTCTCTCTTTCCCTAAAAAAATCACTCAATTACTTCTCACTTCTTCCATAAAGTTTCTCTCGGATTGTATGGGTTCACGAATTACACAGGATCATACATCCCGAAGGGATTCAATAACCTAAAAGAAGATGCAGCAAGCATGGAACTCATTTTCCAAATCCAGCAGGGAGATTTTTTAGTTGAAGAAAAAGCAAAGAGTTGTAATGGATTGCACTAGAGAATACATAACGTAACATATGGAAGCACTCGAAGAGCAAATGAAAAAAAAAGGATAGAAGTAAGACAGCAAGTATACATAACCAATTCCAGAGACCATTCGAGGAGTCGAACGGGATCGTCAAGATCGGTGGCGTAAAGACGAAAACAATAAAGAGGTCAGACACCAAGAGGAGATACCTCGAGCCAAAGCGAGGAGAGCGCTGGTTCCAATTTTAGAAGAAGATGATGATAATGACGTGTCGTACATCTCTGGAGAAGAGACCAGAGTCCTAAGATGATGAGGAAAGAAGAAGGAGGAGAAGATTGCTGGTAAATGCATTTTCTAGAGAAATTGCTAAAGCAGAACTCCCCAGAAGGTTCAAAATCCCTTTCCAATATTCTTGCAAATGGAGGACTAATCATGTAGACCATGTAGCCTTATTCGAATTAGCGGTCATCTGCTACAAATAAACAATGTCCTTAAATGTCTTTTAATCCTCACAATACTCAAGAAATCGACTCTACACTAGTTCAACAATTTGTCGGAAGGAGTCATCACTTTCTTCAAAAAATGTAAGTGGATGTTCGTACTCCAATTCATCAGAGCTCAAAAGCCACAAAAAAGCTCTCAAGCTTTATCAAATATATGGCAAGCTCCATTTGAAAGCTTAAGGAGAATTATTATTAGATTCCAGCGTAAGATGCTCCACATCAAATTGAGTCTTTCGTCGCCCATGTAGCAGTAACGCAGGGTCTATGCAAAGGTCCATTTTGATACACACTTGATTTGCCAAAACCAAAAATTTTAGCTGAACTTTTAGAGCTGGTCAATGACCAAATGTCGACTGAGGAATACAACTCTTTGTCGAACCCCTCTAAAATAAGTAAACCATAAGAGGAATTTCAAAAAAGAGACTCCCACAAGCATCAAGTGCTTGATGCATATTGACGCCAAAAAACTATCGAGATGCCCGAGAAGATATTCTCGACAGCAACATCAACCGGAGCAACATGATCGAAGGCTTATCATAAAAAGGCCTGAGATGAAGCAAAAGATATCTCAGCCCTCCACGCTCAACCTTCCCAATTCTCAACATCCTCATTAATTGAATCATTGAGAATAGTCGCGGGAACAAGCTACCGATCAACATATTTCTCTGTAACAAAGCAACTAGAATGTCAAAAGCGTAGACTAACAAAAATTAAAAAATATATATGTAGAAAACCAATGCCTAATAACTAGGACTCAACTCCGGGAGTGTTATTATGTTGGAACCCCTCCAGTCGATTAGAACATCAAAAACTCGTGCTCTAGTGATGGATTTCGAAACAACGATTGCTGGTTCCTCAGGAAAAAGATCTAAGACTAGCTGCATAAGCATTTCTTTTGGATTAATTTCATTCAAATCGGCTTCCAAGGCCACATTTGGGGTCGGAGTACTCCCCATAGAACTGTCTGACAACCATTTCTCTTTGACTCCCATTTTCCTTCGAATCTTGGAAACTCTTAGAACACTTCCCTCTCATCAGCATTCGTTGCACGATCGCTTTCAACTATTCTTCTGAATATCTTTTCTTTTGAGATATATCCCATTGAAATAGGATCAAAGTAATAATAGATTCTCGAGAACAAAAGAAATAAGTTCAAGAACGAAGCTTATTACTCGAAAATTTTCGCACGGACTTGTAAAACTATTAAGAAAAGGGAATTAGCGTGGCAAACTTTTCTTATAACCACTAAAATTAACTCTATTGTTATTAATGTTACTTTATTTCTAGTGACAAGGTAACAGTCCATTAATAATCGTAGCAAATGTTTATGTAGTGCCTACTTCAAATGATATGATAGTTATACTCTAACAACTCTAAAGAACTAACATCAACACACCTTCCATGAAAGGTTAAGCTCTGGATGCTCTATTTCACCATTCTTTAACACTGCATATCCCCAGTGACTCGAAAGAGTCGCACCGTCCATAAGAATCTATGTTCTCATCCAGGATAACTTGACAAGAAAAAATCTACTACCCCTATGGATTATAACAATAAAATGAGTAGCTTCCACCACCTAAAAGTAAATGCTTCTGAATGATAAAAAGTTCACAGTTACTATATCAAGGCTACTCTCTGCAGGATTAGCTTCCAAGCCCCCACAGAAAATATAGTCCATGATAGTTATACTCTAACAACTCTAAAAAACTAACATCAACACACCTTCCATGAAAGGTTAAGCTCTGGATGCTCTATTTCACCATTCTTTAACACTGCATATCCCCAGTGACTCGAAAGAGTCGCACCGTCCATAAGAATCTATGTTCTCATCCAGGATAACTTGACAAGAAAAAAATCTACTACCCCTATGGATCATAACAATAAAATGAGTAGCTTCCACCACCTAAAAAGTAAATGCTTCTGAATGATAAAAAGTTTACAGTTACTAGATCAAGGCCTCTGCAGGATTAGCTTCCAAGCCCCCACAGAAAATACAGGCTGGGCAATAAACACTCGTGACTATTTTTCAAGGCATAGCAATAAAGTGTATTGGCGGTGGAAAGCACTATCTGCATTGAATATGAATAAACATGTCTCGGGACATACCCTGCAAAGCATGATACTTGTTGTGATCCTATCATCCTTGTAGTCATACATAGAGGTAACTTATCCTTTCATTCTTTTATTTTTCTCACAATATCTAATTGAAGAGCTAAGAGAATTAGAAAACTAAATATAAATTCAAATATAATTTTTTTTAAGCAACAAAAAAGTTAAAATGCTAAATGGGTCTAATGGGCCTAATAGGCCAGATCAATCATACTTGTTAGCTGCACATTTGGAGATAGCAATTTATTGAGCTTTTTGCCACCCAGAAAGACCTCATGAGTACCTCTGAAACACGTCAGTATTTATGGGAGTTCCTCCAAACGGGCTTGCCAAGCTCAAATCGTCAAGCTAGCTCCTCTAGTCGATCTCACTCTCATTTCCCGAATCTCCTAGCAAACTCATCGATAGCTACCTAGCTCGATGAATAATTTTTTGAGATAGAAGACAAAGAACTCCAATCCATCGGCTTATATATAATCATTTATTAGTGGCATGATATCTATGGCAAAGATTTTTTCAAAGGCAAGCATAATCAGGCTCCGTACTATATAGCCTACAACGTAGCTTTGTATTTTATTACATAGACCTTTGCACGGGCACATAGGCTCTGTAACGCATAAGTATGAAGCAAAAGAGAAGAAACAAAAAAAGGGTGACTCTAGTTCTATCTAAGGCTCTCTCTTTCTCAAAAAAAATCTCTCAGTTTCTTCTCACTTCTCTCATAAGATTTCTCCCAGATTTTAAGGGTTCTAGGCATCCCGAAGGGATTCAACATAAACCAAACAACCAAATAGAATAACAAAATTCTAAGGGAAATATACATACGGTAACATGCGAGTAATCCTGTTTCCGATCATAGGGTTTCCTTGACTTGATCAGCACTGAGCTTGCCTAACAACAGCAGAAACATTTAGCAAATCACACGTCAAATTAGCATAATAAATTTTGAAAGTGGCATCATCATGTTAAAAAGCATATTATATCATGAGCAAATAATGTAACAAGATTAAGGTGGAAGCGGGAGCACCTCAACGAAACCCCCGCATCCATAGATGGACTCCGCCGTAGATAGGTGCACCGAGAGAGCCAAAAGGAGGGAGA
>JXCR01073173.1:0-11888 GCA_002079205.1 Phalaenopsis hybrid cultivar
AAATTAAATTTCAAAAATTATTTTCATATTTCATATTTTCATAATTAATCAATCGAAAAAAAAAATTGACCGACACAAAGCTGATATTATTTTTTGGACTTCAGATCAAAGAACTGATTGGTTTCAAAAATCAGTCAATTAATAAATCAAAATAAACCGAATGCACCCCTCTATTTGTATTAATTCAATTAATCATGCACAAATCTCGATGTTATCTCGATAAAATTTGAGAAAGAAATATTCTAAATTCAAATTCAAGATCTGACCACGATTTTTAGCAGATTTATAGTCAAACTTGGCTTCTTGACAAGATGAACCTAATAACAGAAAAAAGATTCAATCTGAGTCCAAATAAGCTCGGATCAAGTTATTACAACGTAGTTAAAAGATTTGGCGGACTAATTGAAAAGTCAATCTCAAATTTTAGCATCTTTATAGTCCAATCAAGCAGTTCGACGATAGCAATCCGACGAGTCCAAAATCATTTAATTCTAAGGACATTGGGACACTTAAATATTAAAAAAAACTATTTGTGAACAAGATAATAAATATGGACCGTCCCATGAGTGTATTGAGATCTTTGCTAAATTTACTAAAATATCCCCCTCAAAAATTATAAATAGGTGGAGAGGAGAAGAGACGGGGGTTAGCTGACTACAAAAGCTTAACTCTTGAAGTCTCGATGGTAGTTATCAGTCAAAAGAGTTTGTTGTCAACCACCGCCAACAAATGCTACAACAAACTACGATTGTTATGGATACTAATTATAACTTTTGTAGCAAACTATTGTTAATGTAACCACCAACTAAAATTTTTGTAATCCAATTATGATTGTTATAGCTAAACAACTATCATAAAATTAAGATTGCCAATTTATTTAATCTTATCTTCCATAATTCAGGAGATGAGTGAACTTCTATACTTTCAATTTCATAATGTTTACTCTTGGCTGGGCTAGACCTCATTATTTTTTTCTTTCCAAGATTTTTTCAAGTAAAAAATTTGATTTTCTTACATCTCTATCTGTGTGTGTGCTGGAATATTATATTGAACAATAAAATTTTCCAACGCGCAACAAGTGGAGAAGCCAAACTCATATCTTCAGCCAATGGGACCAGTGAATAAATCTATCTCAAGTTACCCTTAAAAGAACTGGAGCTATTGTCAAGACCCTAATGATGTCATTTGTGACAATGAGAAGGATATATGTACAGCTCATAATCATGTGAACGTAGGTGGCCTCCCTATTACAGGAAAATTTGATAATAGGATTTTGTGTAGCTCTGTATTGCCTCCTCGGCAAAAGAACCAAAGGATTAGCGAGAACCATATCTAAAAAAATGATAAACAAACTTAGACATACATCCAACTTTAGGAGTGTTGAAAAATTTGTTGCTTTCTTTCAATTAATCGAGGATCCAATGTTCTTCCAAAAAAGAGAAGTTGGAGCGTGCGCGGTGCAGGACGCATAGTTGCAATAATGATTGTTACCTAATTTAAATGTTCCCTTAATGGACTACTAGCTGGAAGAATGCTGGAGCCTGCTACGGCTTGTTGAATATACCACGAATAGTTGCAAAGAAGAAAATATTCCAAAGATTAACCAAATTCATTGTTGATATTTTTGGACCTCCATCATGCAAATGCTCAATGGACATTTCCTAAAAGTGTAGAAATAAGAATGCTAAACAATCAACCTAATCTACTCTAAATGCTGATAAGGACCGAGGAATTGAAAAAAGGGGGCATTTTCATACATACCGCCCAATTACAATGTATTTATATATCTAGCACTTAAACTTTGGATTTTACATCTATACCACCCAAATTTTTCATATTACATAAAAAATGTCACCATTTGAACTTTTGCGCATTTTCATGTATGTGAAAATTTAAGTTTAGGTGTTACATATGTAAATATAGATATATAAATACATAGGAATTGAGTGGTATGCATGTAAATCTTCCAATATTCAAAAGTGATACATCCCTGAAAAATCATATTAATCCGAATGAAACTCGATGCACAATTGAAGAACAAGCTTCAAAATTCAAATTTGGAAATATTTGCACTCTAATTTATGATCAAATGAAGTATATGCGTGAGACAAACCAAAAGACATTAAAAATTATATGATATGAGCCCGAGTGAGGCCAGATCATTCACTTAAAACATAAAGAGAAGCTTTAGAACATGCATATTTTGAGGGAACAAATGAACTCAAAATCTAGTAAGTTCATAGTCAAATCGAGTGTCTCAAAGAGACGAAATCACTTATTCCGACATCATTAAAACCTTCAAATATGCATAAAACTACATCCAATCAAGAGAATCACTCTATTTCGTCTGATAGAGTGGTCCGGATTCATGCATTATTTACGGATGATGTCACTCCCAGAATATATAAATATACCCTCACTCTCTTCATTAAGGGGGGTTACGACCTTGATAAGAAGGTTGAGGAGAGCTTCAAGCTCTTAAAGACTAGATCACCACCGTCGTTAAACCACCATCATTGGGCGACGTATGGCAACCGCCGCCGAACCACTTATATCAAGCCACCGTCATCGTGTCGAAAAACCATCGTCGGGTTATCACCGCCATAGGACCACCGGACTCGGCCAACATCGGGCCATCATAATTGTGTCATACCCATGACGTTAGACCACCATTGACATCGTCATGTTGTCCCCGCCAACATCACGCTGCAATCGTAGGACCACCACCTCCATTCTAAACCACAATCATCGTTGTCATCATTATTGAACCACCGACATCCAACCGAGTGTCACACCACCAACATCGTGCCAGACCACCATTGTCCGGTGGACATTGCCACTAGATCACCAACACCCAACCGAAATATCCCTGCCAACAAGAATTTAATGCTAGATTCTTTTAAAATCACCATAACAATGTAAATTTTAGCAGTTGTACTCCATATTAAATGTGTTTCAACTTTTAATTGTTGAATTTACGTCATGTCAGTGCATAATCACAATCTTTATTAACCTGAACAGTTGACATAAAATTAATAATGATTGAACTTAGAACTGAGCAATTCTTAGCGTGAACTGGAATGACATTTTGCAATTAGAAGATTACATTGGAGGACCTGAAAATGGTCATTTACTAGTAAAAAGGACCTCATGCCATAGGAGGACTAAGAAATCCACTTTATTTAACAATTTTTTTCTGAATAATTATTAGCTCTTCTTATTAAACTGTGGCAGCCTATAAAAATTATCCCTGTAGTCAAGTCCAGCTCAAGTATCAGTTCCATAACAATAATAATCAAAACTATAAATCAAACGCTTGTTACAGATCGCAAAAAACTTAACCAAATGGGATAAAATTTTAATCTATCAACTCTTGGGATATAAATATCAGTCAATTGAAAAGAAAAAATTAAATAAAACTCTATGCTCACTGGGACTTCTATGATTAACAAAGCAACATACTAGATAGAAAACGTTCATGAATCTTATTAAGGGAATAATTTCATTTGAATGTATACAAAATCATATTGCATAAAAAATAAAAAAAAATAAATAGCAGCAAGTAATCTGATTTTAATGTTTATAAATTTGCAAAATGTTACCAGATCTAGTATAATATGCTGCAACTCAAATATTAGCCAAAATCTCAGCAACTCAGCTGAGCCTATGTTGCTGTGTATAAAAATTAGTTGATACAAAGTATTGGCTTCTAGGCTGGAAGACGTGAAGAATCTCCAACAACTGCTTCCATTCTTTGGTACCACTCTCCTATATCAGTGTTCTCAACCATATCCCTACCAGCCCTCAGATGGTGAATTGGTCTAAGAACCCCAAAGACAGCAAGGTCTGCCAGATTAGGCCTGGAACCACCTGTAGTTGCATTTCAAATATTAAATTAGAATTCGTCCGATGATCTTATACTGTTGCTACGATGTGAATTTCATTACAAAATAAATGGGAAATTTGCATACATACCACCCAAATCCTATGTATTTACATATATAACACCTAAAATTTATTTTTTATATTTATACCGCCGAAAAATCTTTTATATCTCGTCAGAAGTGCCATCATTTTAACTTTTAAAATGTGAAATACACATTTTCATGCATAGGTAAGGTGGCATGTAGGTAAAAATTGAGTTATAGGTGTTAAATATGTAAATACATAAGAATTGAATGGTATACATGTAAATCTTCCTAAATAAATTCAATACTACTTTCATAAATGAGACAATTTCTTCTGCAGATATACGGCACTTGGTTAAAAAGTCGTGAAGAAAAATGTGCATGGATTTATTAAGGGAATTTGTATCATCATATCACTCAAATTGACTATAGTACTACCTAATATCAAGGATATACCATCCAATTCCCAAAAAAAAAAAGGATATGCCACTATTACAAAGATGTTAAATTGGTTAATTGGAGCAAAACTGAATGAAACATGGCAATTGATTCTGTTAAAAAACTAACCTTATGTTCAACAGTTAAAATAAAAATAAAAATCTCCTCTGCATGAGTCAGGTTAACACAAATAGACCTTAAAAAAAATAGCCCAGTCCAGAAATAAAATTGAGCCAAGCATGGCAGTCAATCTAAGTAAGCTAAAATTCTACCCAAATCAGTTTATTGACTTTTGACTTTATCAAGCATGACATTAAATTCTCGTAAGGGTAGATTTTTTTTTTTTTTACATACATTAAAAGTTAGGATGCATATTGTTACTTATATAAGAATCCCTAGTCATAATTAGAGGACCAAGTTCAAGAAATACAAAATAACTTAAAAATTATTGCTTAAACAGCCGCAAGGAGCTGAAAAAAATTAAACTGGATGAAGTTGTTGCTATTTTGCAGAAAATAAGCCATAAACCTACCAAGAAAATCTCTGCCATCTAGAGCTTTTGTCCATGTTTGTGCTGCATCATATAAAGCAGCACGCTCATCAGTAATGCCGTACTTTTTCTTCAGCTTCTTCGACACCATGTACATCACTCCAGCACCAGCATATTTTGCAGTTAACCTCTCAGTAAAACTGAAGTTGCCTGCACTCGCATTATGTGAGCAAAGATGAATAAATATGCATCTCAAGTTTTAAGACTGAAAAAAAAAAGAGAAACTTATAAGCATAGCACACAGTACATATGTATTTACATATCTCAAGACCTAAACTTTCATATTTACATAAATAAAAATTTGGAGCTTTAAACCTAAAACATAAAAAGGTGTATTTCACTTTTAAAAAGTGATACTAATGCTATTTCTTATGTGATACTAAAGATTTGAGTGTTATGCGTGTAAATATGAAAGTTTAGTGTGAGACATATAAATACATAAGAGTTTTGCGTCATGTATGTTAATGCCCCAAAAAAATGATAAAAATATCAATAATTCCAAATAAGAAAGCAAAAGCGTGCATTGGTTTATTCTATATCGTCTCATGTAACATGCATTTGTTCAAGCAGATAACAATCTCAATTGAGTAAATTCATAGCTCAAGTAACCTACACAAATAAATCCAGACTGGAAAGCAGTTTGGTGAGAAATGAGAAAATGATACCAACATTATCAAAGTTGGATCGCCTGAAATATATCAAATGTACTTCAAAAGTAATAAAACGTGAAAGATAAAAAAATGTATTTGCCAACTAATCCATGTTAGATGGATTCATGTCTTCAAATTGAGTACAAAACTACTCTGAAATCCCCCATTCAAAAAGCAATATCTCGCACGTAAATAAGATTTCTCTACTTTTCCAAAAAACTGCACGACTTCCACTTTATATCTTACTTTGAAAGTCTAAATCAAACTTAAAAGAATTATTATATAAATAATTTCACTTCAGAGTTTATCATTTCCTACACACATTTCGTTAATCAAACAAGCTATTTACGAGAAATTTACTCTTTCAAATCCATTTGTATGAGAATGAAAAAGTTATCAGAATTCATAAGATAAAAGTGGTTAACAATACTCGAATTTCAGAATTTAAATTGATGTACAAAACATGTCCGTTCAGGATCAGCAATTTGAGCTCGTTTTAATATTTGACTTATAGTGTACTTTACGAAATTAATATTATGAATCACTACATTAGGAGAGTATCTGGATTAGAAAATATTCACTTATTTATGATTATTTTCGCCTTTATTTGTTTCCTATTGTACTCAAATATAGACTCATAGATTCCGTTGATAAGACATAAAATTCTTTCTTCTCAGCAATGTATCAGAGATTTTCTCATCCAAAAAATGTTGCTCATCCATGCCCGCAATTACCCATGTTAAAAGCCCAACCTATGCCCTACGCCCTATGCCCTATGCCCTATGCCCGTAGACCACACCTATGTAGCAAGCACTCTCCCACACTCTCTCATCCAAATCCATGCTCACCATATTCTCCCACATTAGTGATCGCTCGGCGGTTCTCCCATTCTTGAACTCCGCATGCGCTCTCCATGCTCCACTGCCTGCCATTCTCTACTCGCTGCTACCCTAAGCTGCTTGCCGCTCTCCACATGCATGACCATTCTTGCTATATGTGCTTGATGTCCCACTTAACATATGCATGCACTTACTCTTACTCATTATCATACCCCTTCTTATTACCCTAGCAATCATCTATATCCATCCTTACAACTCAATCGTGCGACATGAGTTGTCAAGGCCAAAACTTTCCATCTCTATGATTTGAGTTTCCTCTCGATTTTTGGATTTCATAATACATTGTCATGGCTTTTGTCCCTAGTTTTCCTAAGACAAAATCATCCCACACCCTCAATACTACCAACAAATTTAAAAGTATGATGCGGGGCCCATGGGGGACCGGCAGGGAGCAGATCTAGCCCAGCTAAAACAGGCGGTCCTCTTGGAAGGGGCCCCACTGCCCCCTCCTTCCTCCTCTTTCCTATTTGTTTTTCTCCCTTTTTTTTCTTTCCTTTCTTTCTCTTTCTATTTTCCTTCCTAGACTCTTTCCTAATTTAAATATTTTCTTAAAAGCCTAAATCCCGATTTTATTCTCCTTAAAACTTTCCTAAAAAATCCAAGATCTTGACTTATTTTAATTCTCCTTTCTTAATTTAAATGTTTCCCAAAATTGGGTCAAGTCTCTTATAAAAAGGAGTTGATGCGTCTGGAATTGGAGTTCTTGATTTTGAAATCTAAATTCAGTTTTATCTGTGTATTACTTCTTGGGGGTTGTATCTAACGACGAGGAAGGTATTCCGGCTATAAACACATCTGAGGTGGTGTTTATCTTCTTCGTTTCGACTACTACCTGTTGTCTTGCAGCTCGCCGACGTTCCAGCTCTTCCAACAATCTAGCCGGCAGCTTCCCTGCCTCCCTCTTACTCTTCCAGAGCACGCCACTCCTCCTACAACCTCTCAGCAGTTACCGCAGCCTCGACTAAGAAGGGATGAAGAGCGGCACATCCGACAATACAGGATTTGCCATTTGGTAAAAACAAGAAGGCAGAATACAGGGTTGTATACGTCGCTGTCTGTACCAAAAGCACTCTGGGTGGATGTCAGCATGGACTTCATAATAGGCCTCCCCGAGACACAATGGAACAAAGATTTTGTAATGGTTATAGTAGACCGAATTTTAAAAATGACACGTTTCGTACCATGTCACCGCATGCTAGACGCCCCTTATATCACTGACTAGTACTTCCGAGAGATTGTCAGGTTACACGGGATTCCCATAACCATTAACTCTGATAGAGATGTCAAATTTTTTAGCCACTTTTGGCATACCTTATGGAGGAAGTTAGGTACCAAACTCCAACTTAGTTCAGCAATTCAACCACAGACAGATAGTCAAACTGAAATAGTGAATAAAAGACTGAAAAACCTACTGAGATGTTTCGTGGGAAAGAATATCAAACAATAGAATCGCATTTAAGCTTATGCAGAATTTGCCTACAACATATCCACAAGTAAGAAGACGGGACAGTCCATTCAAGATTGTCTACGACCGCAATCCGTTCACACCGCTTGATTTGGTCCCACTCCTACCAACGTTCGCACTCAGCCAAAATGCTACATAATGGGTTCACAAAATTCACCAAATACAAGAATAGGTTAGGAACAAGATTGCTAGACAACAGAAAATATCAAGCAGAAGCAAACAAATCAAGAAAAAAGGTGGCATTCCAAGAAGTTGACCCATCTGGATTTGGTTGAAAAATGAATGATTTCCTGTAAAGCTTTCCAGAGCACACGGACCTTTCAGAATTTTATGAAAACTCAACGACAATGCATACAAGATTGACTTATCAGTGCACTACAACATTTCAGCCACATTCAATGTCGCAAATCTTACTATGTACATTGAAGATCCAGAAGCTTCGACAGTTAAGGTCAAAGCTCCCCCACCACGGGAGACTGGTGCGGGGCTCATGGGGGACCGACTGGGCGCAGATCCAACCTAGTTGAGCCAGTCGATCCTCTTGGAGGGAGGGCCCCACCGCCCCCTCCCTCTCTTTCCTTTCCATTTTTCTCACTTCCTTTTTCTTTCCTTTCTTCTTCTTTCTATTTTACTTCCTAAGCCCTTTCCTAATTTAACTCATATTTTAAAAGCCTAATCCTGATTTTTATTCTCCTTCCTTAATTAAATCTTTCCTGAAAATCTGAAATCTTGATTTTATTTTTATTCATCTTTCTTAATTTAAATATTTCGTAAAATTAGGCCAAATCTCTTATTAATAGAGTTAGGAGTTTTGATTTTGAAATTTGAATTCAGTTTTATCTAATTGTTTTCTCTTGAGGGATGTATCAGACGACGAATAATGTGCTCCGACTGTAACTCCGTCCGAGGTGGTGTTTGTCTTCGTCGTTCTGACTACTGCCCGTTGTCCAGCAGCACACTAACGTTCCAGCTCTTCCAACAATACAGTCAGCAGCTTCCCTGCCTCCCTCTTACTCTTCCATAGTGTCGCCACTCCTCCAACCTCCCTGCAAATTACCGCAGCCCCGCTGCTCTCCCAGATCGCCAGTCTGCCTACAGCCACCCTACAGCTTGTCGCACTTCCCATTCCTCTCCGAGAGAGCTGCCACTTCATCTGCAGCCTACCTCCAGGTTACCGCAGCCCTGATGCTCTCCCAGATCGCCAAATGCTCCCTTGCAGCTTCCCTGCATGCCGTCACAGCACCTACCACCCCCTCATAGCAAACCGTAGTCTTCTCTCTAGCGTCCATTCTGCTACCGCCTCCCTCCCAACAGGCCGCAACCATCCTCAGGCCCTATGTTGTTAGTATTAATGGTGTAGGATGATTTCATCTTAGGAAGACCTGTTATATTTCTAAAAAATATTATCTCAAAAAAGTGATAAGTAGATCCATAGATATTATAGTTGTTAAGGAGCAAATGGAACAAGTTACTCCGCAATTGCCCCTTCATAGACCTACAAAGTCGTTAGCAAAAACCAAATCAAAAATTCCTTGAGGTCAAATGTATCTCTAATAATATCACATAATGGCTAACTCCATATTGCCTGGTATTGGCACCGTCTATTCCAAAGTCTTCAAGTCACCAAACTACCCAATCCTCCTCCAATCAATCGCTTTTGGCAAATCTTTGCAGGGGTGGCAAGGGCAATCAAGGGCATGGTGCAAGACTAATAGTGGTCATGGCCTTGTCCAGAATACCTTCTCCTTTTGCTCTAAATGAAACCATACTAATCATCCTCCCAAGCATTATTGGGAGAAATTCATTTAACCTTTCTACTCAACATGCTTAACATTAATTCTTAAACTCTTCCAGTGCCTCCTCTTCCTGATCAATAACACTTTCAAGAAGATTGTAAACAACTACATATTCAATCACAATAAATACTGTCTATTTTGATGTATTTTCATACTTTTTATGTCTGCTCTACCAACTACCATTGTTTTTTATGGTTCTCTCCTCTCCCATTTTGGAAACAGTGTTGTGCATTCTCTGAATCTCTCTCTTTTAGTGGGCTCTGTCCAACATTTCCCTATCAGTTTACCATGCATTCGTTGCCTTAACAAAACTTACAATAATTGGTAATATTTTATCCTTCTTATCCTCTACATGACCTTAGCTCGAAAAGAAATGGTTGATGGAGGTGTTGAAACCAACAATATTTAATACTGGACCATTGATGCTCCTTATGCTACTCTTCAGCTACGTATCATAGACATAGTTGATTTAGCCATTCTCCTCGCAATAAACCTCAAGATTATGTTTGTCTAATTTTCACTATATTTGAATATTCTGCCTGCAGATTATATGAAAATTGTCACGTGTCATTCTGCCTTCTTCATCTAGTTATCGATATGACCCATTTGATTGTGTCCAGTAAAATATTAAAGGCCCAAGTGTACTACTTACCGGCGATTTTGATACTGTCACATTTATTAATAATTAATCTATGGATATTTGAGTTTGCTAACTCAAATGTAGGTTAGAAGTTCTATATTACTTAAAATATTTTATCAAAAATAAAATCCCAAATACCTATTATAATTAAAATTTTAATAACAATGTTCTAATCTATATAATATCAATTTCAAACCTTCTATTTCAGCAAATGATAGTAGATAATCATTAAAATAATTGCTCAATAAACCTCATAAATTGTCTGGTTGAACACAAAAAAGGTCTATATGACCTTAAGCTCGAAATGAATTGATTGATGGGGGTGCTGAAACCAACAATATTTAATAGTTTACCATTAATGCTCCTTATCTTATTCTTCACCACTACATATCATAAACATAGTTGATTTAGGTACTCTCCTTGCAACGAACCTGAAGAATAATAGTCTAAAATTCTCACTGTGTTTGAATATCTTGCCTGCAAATTATATGAACACCAACACATGTCATTCCACCTTCTTCATCTGATTATCGGCATGGCAATTTGATTGTGTCCGCTCAAACATTTAAGACCCAAGTATACTGCTTACTCATGATCTTGATATTGTCACATTTATTATTAATTTTTTGAAGGATATTTGAGTATGCTAACTCAAATGTAGGTAAGAGTTCTATATTACTTAAAATATTTTATCAAAAATAAAATTCCAATTACCTGTTATAATTAAAACTTTAATAACAATGTTCTAATTTATATAATCTCAATTTCAAACTTTCCAAATGGTAATTGATCACCAAAATTATTACTCAATAAACCTAATATATTGTGTCGTTGAAAACAAAAAGTTCATTTGTTTGATGTTAATTGAACAATAATGTTTCACATGAATGTGTTGACCTCATTTTTAGTGAGGACTAGTCTTCCGCTTAGGGTTTAGGATCTAGCCTTAGGGATCTCCCTTCGACTATCTTAGAACCTTAGAATTAGGATCCGCCTCATTTTAAAAAAATTCAACCCGCTTCTGTACTCTTTTATGGTTTCGCGTGTGTGGTATTGACTTCTAACACTTAGAGGGATGAAACCAACATGAGGAACCCAAAAGGGATTCCTATAGAACCTTTTGAGTCTTAGGGTGACCTTCTGCACAATTCACACTCCCGCACGCATAAACTTCGCAATTCGGAGAATCGACGCGTCCGATCGCCGCGATTCGCATCGCTTGCACTGTTATTCGTCGAGGGCTTGAGTAAACCTGTTGAGACAATCGATCGCGGGTTGAAATTTAATGAAATTTGAATTTCGACGCGTTTTTTACCCAATTGTCGACGACGTCGTCTGAGCGACTCTAGATAACAAAACGGACTGCACCGGCGCGTCCAGAACGTCGACTTTGCCTAGGGTGGACACACATTTTGCCGCGTAGCCGCGCGAGAGTAAATCGTGTTTTAATTTATATATATATATATATATATATATATATATATATATATATATATATATATATATATATATATATATATATATATATATATATATATATAT